>VUQG01024001.1:0-33105 GCA_015106755.1 Etia nguti | reverse complement strand
GAAGAAGCATCAAGTGATACTCGGAGGGAGGGAGGCTGGCAGGCTGATTAGGCAAGGCTGACACAGCAGGAGCAGGAGTGTGTCCGATGTTAATGACATAGATGCGGTGTGACAGCAGGTCTGCCAGCTGAGGCTGACGGTACATGTGCGGCCTGAAGAAATATGTTGACAAAGTGCCACAAGCCCACCTGTATGGGGAAGGGAGCAGGCCAGAATGCTGCTGAGGGGACTGGTTTGACTTGCACAAATTTAAGGATGACAAAATCAATAGGAAGAGGTTATAAACATTTGGAAATGTCGCTTTGCATCAGCTGTTAACAATTCAATCGACATGAAACATCAAAGCTACCAAATGTCATTGGGAAAGCCATGCAAATGCTCAAAGATTTCTACCAAAGCATCCTGAAGGCAAGTGCTTCCAACCCTCCAACCAAGTCCACATAACTATTGAAAGCCAGAGGGCAGGGGGCGAAGGTGAGGTCATTTCCATAACGTGACCTGCCTTAGCGTGCACCTCTGCGGCCAAACTGCCTTCACAGTTTTCAACTAAAGTCACTGTTTCAGGCCACAGCACTGACAGAATCACTCACTGTGGGTTTTACAGCATGAAATGCACTGTACATCCCCTCCACTTTGTTTTGGAAGCTAAATATAACCGCTTTGTGTGGGCAAACCAGAGGTGTTGATGGGAGGCAACATTGTGCAAGTAACTCCTCTGTGTGTGTGTGCGTGTGTCAGGGTGACTGTTGCATAAGTGCTGATGGGTGCATTTGAGAACGGACAGACTTAAACAAGAGCTGATCCAGTTTGCCCTGACAGGCTGAGATACAAACACAGAAGGTGATTTTGTTCTTAAAGCAGCAACTTTCAACTTCAGGATGAAAACATCACGTATATATAAGAGAGAGAGGGAGGGAGGGGCTGCCTGGCTGCAGGCTTGCAGCTCTGATACCAGCGGGCGCAAAAAAACTCGCTCCTGCCCCTGCTCCATTCCCACAATGTTATTCATCCCTCGGCAGAGGACGGCGCAGGCAAGCGGGCAAAGTCCGTGTGCCTTCTACAATGATCGCTTCTACGTGAAGTAGCTGCAGCTTGGATAAAATCCCCCTTCCCCTCCCGCCCCACTGCAGCACAAAAAGACCGTAACAAGAAGCTGTGATCATACAATTATGTATGGAAAAGGAAGGAAGCACCAAAGCCCGACATTCAAATAAAAACCAACAGTGTGCTAATTAAAAAAAAGATGAAGATAGTCAACATACCCTCCTGTCAGACAGACATCCAGGGGAGGACCATGGATGGTGCGCGCCGGGGGAGTTCGATCCTGCTCCTGCCGTCGCTCCGTGTTTATTTCCCGGTTTAAGGGAAAGGTGGCGCGTGTGTCTGTGTGTGTATGTGTGTGTGTATGTGTGTGTTGGGGTTTTGCCGGTGAAAGGCGTAATGAGAGAGGGAGGTGGAGGAGAGAGAAAGAGGGAGGGACGCTGTCAGATGCAGGGAGGCAGGCAGGAGGAGGGAGGAAGACACGCTCGGGCACATAGCCTGTACTGTCCGCGTGCTGAGGGGGAAGTGCGCAAAAGAAAAAAAAGAAAAGAAAAAACCCCGCCGGTGTCAATCCAGCAAGAACATTTTAAGCCCCTCTCTGTCAACAAGTGATCACATCTGAATAAAAAAGCAGGGAAAATGGGGCAGCGAGGTGACACCATCTCTTATTGTTTCCACTGCTGTTACGTTCACGTACCCCTATGTGCCATGACAGTGTGACACATAAACACTTTTAAACGTGTTTCCTTTTCTTGTTTTAGTCAGCTTCTCGTGCAATCAAATAATCATTATAATATACCTTATAATAGGCCAATATAATAAGCCCTAACTGCGCGAGGAGCTGCTCTTATTTCTTGTAGTGTCGTCAGGATGAGGATGGCACAATCCCCTCTCTGATTTCATCACCAAGTCAACAGCTAACAGCACACAGCCTATTGACTCCCTCACTTTTTGCATACAGAGATGATGGGATTTATTGGCCCAAAGGGCAGGGTACCCTTATTCAGCCCACTCTTGTAAATAAAAATAATGGGAGCGTGTCCGCGAAAAGCAATAATACGGAGGTATCAGTTCCCTATTGTGCTTGCTAAATTAACAAGGTAGGCTATTATTTTGAGAGCCCGAGTTAGATATAATTAATCACTGATGAGATATTGCTGAGGCTGTTTTGATTAATCCTTTCCTCTTCTCAGAAAGCCAGGGCTGCAGTGCTGCAATATGCTGGGAAAGCTAGCGGACAGCATGTGTGTAAGTAACATTGCCATGAGATTCTATACACTATATTTACTTTCAGGGTTACTAGCAAGGCACACACCTAAGAACTCCTACAGTCCTACCCCAAGGTTCACCGGTTTGTGAGCTCCATCATTCAGGCCCATCTTCTGTAAGGGCCCCCCAACCTGCTCCTCCCTGAGCCTGGTTCTGCCAGAGGTTTCTTCCTCCTAAAAGGGAGTTTTTCCTTCCCGCTGTCGCCACATGTTTGTTTGGGTTTTTTCTCCAATATTCTAGCGTAATTTAGAGCACCTTGAGGCAACTGTTGTTGTGATTTGACTTTACAAATAACATTAAACTGAACTTGAATAAACACGTTATTCCAGTAAAGCCCATTACCAGGTTACATGACAACCCAGTAAATCGTACAGTGCTGAGTAACCAAAGAGATGATCCGTTCTCTAGTCTTGGTTGAAAAATTGTTCTGAAATGAAAGTTTTGCCTCTACTGAGACAGGCTTTTAATGTTAGCCCACTCTTACTTCTTGGACATCAGCGTATGTTTATGTTGTTTTGTTAATTTCTTACTGTCTCTCTCTGATGCATCCACAGCGTCCCAATGCACCGACTGCACCAATATCAGCAGCTAACAGTCACTTTTTAGAGAATTACAAAGTCCCCATTAGGTGGTGGGAGGGGTGGCAATAGCATAGGTTGTCAGTTTGTTTGCCAGGAGACCGTTGTTCCTGTCCCAGTAGGACATCTGTGTTTTTCACCTTTTGAGTTTTCCCACTCGCTGCTTGGGTTTAGGCTCTGAAAACAAAATGTTTAGGCTGTTGATCTGAAAACTGCTTAGTTTGGTCTTGGTGCTGAAAACTAATTGGTGATATTTTTGCACTTAAAAGATCATTGCTTGGGTTAAAACATGCATGTTCAAACAATAAACATGCTCACTGACACATCAAGAGCAGGAGTAACAGCTCCCTCTCGCTAACCAAGAGCATCAGGGCACAGACGTGAAGGGAAACCTCATGCTTTGACAAAACAGCTCTAAATGATGCCCTGGAGAAGAGTCCAGCTTGGACATCACAGTCTTATTAAAAAGCTGGTCAATATCAAAGAACATGTAACCTAAATCATTTGCCATAAATGTGTTTTTTTCTGTAAAAACCTCATGCCTGCATTACTCTCAACACAACTTAACCACCAAGGGTTCCATCTGGGATTTCTGTGTGTTATGGAGCTAATGAAGCCTTGAGCTGTTAGCCTCAAGCAGAGCAGAGGAACAGATTAAGCTCACTCATTTCTAACTCCAAAACCCAGATTTTTTTTTTTTTTTCCATTTCAATAGCAAAACTGAGTCGGGACATCTCTTGCAACTATATGTCAGTCTGTGTAGTCTGTGTGTACCACTTCCCTACACCTGTAAAGACTTTGATGTGTAATTTTGGTTTGGGCTCCATATTAAAATTAATCCACTGCCTTACTTTGAAATATGTTTTGAATCTCTGAGCTAAATTTAAATTTAAAACCTTTGTTTTTTCTTTGCACATGACTTTATTCACCCGTTTAATTCGGTGTTTTACAGTTTCTGGGTTTTGTTTCCAGCAGCAGCAGTGCATTTCAGAGGTTTAAAGTCATTCCACATGCTACAATTAATTTGTGCTCCCAGTACGGTTCTACTTCACTTAGTGGCAATGGTTTGTCACCAGGCTTATTGCATATTCAGTCAAATTCTAATTTTTGAAAGTATCAAGCGTGGCTATTTAGTAACAGGTTACTATGATGTGATTAGACACTTTTTATCTTTAGAACTTGACTGCAGGTGCCCTTATGAGTATCCACTCACTGGCCACTTAAATAAGTACCCTTTTTTAACCCACAAATGCAAATATCTAATCCGCCAATTACTTGGCAGCAATTCAAGACATTCAGGCATGCTGGATTTCAACTTGAGCATCACAAATGGGGGTAGAAAGGTGAATGCGGCATGGTTGTTAGTGATAGATGGACTGGGCAGAGTATTTCAGAAGCTGCTGATCTAGTGGAATTTTTCTGCACAACCATCTCTGGGGTTGTGTCTGAAAAACAAAAAAATATCCAGTGAGCAGCAGTTCTCTGGGAGAAAATGCCTCGGTGATGCCAGTTGTCAGAGGAGAATGGCCAGACTGCTTCGAGCTGATAGGAAGGCAACAGTAGCTCAAAAATAACAACTCAATACAACCAAGCTATGAAGAAGAAGACGACGTCTGAATGCGCAACACTCCAAAATTTGAAGCAGCAGAGCACACCGGGGCCAGTCCTGTCAGCTAAGAACATGAAACTGAAGCTACAATTTGCATGGCCTCACCACAAAAACAGAAAACTGGAAAAATGTTCCCTGGTCCAATGAGTCCTAAATATGGGGCAGTATTTGAATGGTGGGGCAGAAGTTTGGCACATACACCATGAAAGCATGGATCCATCTGATAGAGCACCTTTGGGATGTTGTGGAATGAATGATTCACATCATGGATGTGCAGCCAACAAATCTGCAGCAACTGTGCGATGCTATCGTGTCAATATGGACCAAAGCCTCCGAGGAATGTTTCCGACACTGTGATCTATCTGTGAATGCAGTTCTAAATGGGAACGGGGGCATCCAGCCTGGTAGTAGCAAGGTGTACCTAAAGTAACAGGTGGGTGTTAATGGCTATTTGCTAAAATTTGGGTTGATCTTGACAGTTTTTTTACAATAGCACCACAACTGCTCCATAACACAGTACAAAGCCAGGAGCACTTCAATATTTTATTGAAATAAAGTTAGACATAATTGGTAAATGTTAACCAATCCCTGCTGTAGTACAGCTAAAAATCACTGCAATGTTTTGGTATCTTCACAACCTAGAAAGTGATGTAATAGGTAATGTAAGATGCTACATTTGCCATTCTGTAATAATTTAAAATGTTTTGTAAGATACTGATCGATAGATTGAACCATAGTCATTCCACTTCATGTACAAAAATATGTACATGAAGTGCTGTGTAGTATCAAAGGAGTTTAGAAGCTTGTTTTTGTTCTGATGCCCCCAACCAGGGGGGGAAACACTCGGTCCTTGTTCGTACTTATCCAATGTTATGTTTCTCCATTTTTTATTCAGGTTTCTCCTCTTCATTTGTAACCCGTCTGTAAATTTATCATCTTTTCCCAAAGTTGCATCATTAAGACATTTCCACTGAGAGAACTGAATAGTAGATGAGACAGCCTAAAAGTCAGCGAGAGATAAAAGTGTTGTTGCACTTTGAAAACAAGCATGTGTTCTGTGTGAAAGTATTCTGAGGCTGAGAGTGGTTTAAGTGGCTGTATTCCTCCGTTACTCCAGTTCAAGTCGGCCGGATCTGTATGCACGATGCGCTGAGCTATAAGTCAAAAATGAAATTACTATAAGTGTTTAGCTATTGATCCTTGCCACTCGCCTCTCCTTAACACACGCAGGATTGTTTAAATTGCGGGTGGACAGATCAATCCGAACTACTTCAAAGGCAGCCTGTTTAATAATGAAGCATCTCTCTCCTCTGCAGCGGGAAACAATAATGGCTCTTCAGAAGAGAGTGAAGTGAGACGATGGCCTTGGAGGAAAGTGGAACAGACACGGGGATGGACATAGCACACCAGTAATGCATATTCATAGACAATCAGGATGTTAATAAGTTGATCCTGGGCTCCAGTCCCTTGCTTAGAATTTAATTATCCAAACTGGCTGAGTAAGCACAGAAACATGAGTCAGAGCTGCCGGTTGAGGTTCAACCATCACCTTAATGTCCCCTTTGAAACATGAGGTAGCAATTATTCTTTGTAATGATGATCATAATGATCTGCTTTTCATTAACATCTTTATGAGAAACTCTGAAATTGTGGAAAAAGCTGCCGGAATATTTTTTCTAAAATATTATTTTTAGAGACTTATTAGCAGTCGTGTATTTTAATTCCACATTTCTTCTAAGACTCATTTAAACTCATTAGAACCAGAAGATGGTCTCAGCTCACCTTGTGTGTATTTGTTTTTTAAATGTACGTTTTATGAATTGGTGGCAGTTCTGGAAATTGTTTGCCAGCTCCAACGCCACTGCCATTACCTGCCACGTGTATTTCAGCTATTTTCTTATGCTATTATATTTAGTATTCTGAATTGTTTAATATGGGAATGAGTGCGTTTGCGATTTCAAATTAGCAAAGCTTAAATTGCCCCCGTGGGACGAAAAGCGTTTTAAACTCAGTTCAATTATTCTAACAGGCTGTGAGGGGGGGAAAAAAAGGCCAATTCTAGTGAGAACTGGTGCAATTTATTTGTTCCTCTGGCTCATCCATCTCACATTACCTAGATCAGTATTATTGCTGCCTACTGCAATCACCTTTTAGGATTCTACCAGTGGGTTCCCCAAAATTGGGAAACCAAACTTGTGAGAGGCCAGCAGCATATTTAAGTCTTAAAAGAGCTGAAACTGGATTTATGCTCTGTCCTAGCTGCATGTCTAATAGCATCCTGAACCCCCTGCCCCCCCACACCTTTTGGCCTCATGTAGGAGGTGTCTGTGTCGAGCATTATCAGTAAATTTCCGAAACCGAAGATGCAGCACTCACTTTACTTCATGCTGTGCTGAGGTGAGAAAGAGATCTCTGTGTTTCCCACTCACTTGGAAATGATGAAACCACTGAAACCGGCAGAAATTGAGTTCCATTGTGCAGGCACAGACCTATTGCTGCATCCAAATGATGCTTTAGTTTAAACTAGCTCGGTTTATGACTCCATGGAAGCAGGATTTGTTTGGCTCCAAGCAAACACCTACTTGGCAGGATAGCACATGCACTGCGGACAACAAAAACAGCTGAAACCACACAAACGCCGGTTACACGTCCACTGTGTTATTTCACCTTTAATCCAGCTCATCATAACGCCAAGTCAGCTTAGGCCAGAATTTCCCAAAATCTGAGCTGATAGATAATCTATGAGAGGTCCTACAGACAAACTTTTAGAATTCTTATTGGAGTCTGCTGTTAACTGCAGGCTGCTAATCAAATACAAGCTGAATACTCAATGTGCAGCAAGGATGCTGCGTGGTTTCTGGCATCTGCTGCTTCCAGTGATGTTTTTAAACAGGAAAGAACATCATATTTATTTCATTAAGTGCTTCTCCTTTCCCACAGGCAAAGTTTCTTATCAAAGCACGCACTGCATGGAAGGCAGGGAGACACAGGTAGGTAGTCCACTTCACGATTAACACAAAGAGACAGATGCTCGAGCCCATACTGGGCAGGGTACTGTAGAGTCTCCAACCAAACTTAAAAGAGTCCCTGAAATACTCTGTCTTTAAATTAACTTCAAAGGGCTGTCAGACCAAAAGAGCATAAATAATAGGAAAAGTGTTCGCTGGCCAAATGGATAACTTTAATTAAAAATTCATTGTTAATCATGTCACAGACATGGTAATAGGTAGTGATCTCTGAGCCCTCTGAGGTAAAAGTCATAGGTGTTAACCCCTCACCCTCATCCTGTATTTTGAAAGAAGTCTAGTTTAAGAAAGACAACCAACATGCATGACGTTACATAAAACAGATATTTTTATATATTTACAGATTATTTACAGATATAATTACCCTGAGGTCTGAGTCATTATACGTGCTAACCCTAACCCGCACTTTGGGAGAGCAGCACCAAAAAGCTTTGCAATATCAAACTAAAACAAATACCCAAACCCAACCTGTTGAGATACTTTAAAATATGACACTAAATGCTATTCACGCCATTTTTGCTTTTGTATGTATTATTTTTAATTTTTTAACAGTATCATTATCACATCGTAGAATAACTAATAGGCTCCTGTGTAGTAAGATGTGTCCACAACATAGACGATGAGCATGGTTAGTTTGTTGTCATCAACCTATTTTTTGGCGCAGGACTTGTTTGCATCAGACTGTCAATAACATCCAACTCCAGAGGGTTAAGATGTTATGAAAAAATGTTATTGAAAATTTAATCTGTTTGAAATAAAAACTAAGAAAAAAAAGGCAGCACAGTTTAAATAATGAACACATGATTAAAGCCATCGGATTAAAATGGGAAACAAACAGCAGACTCCTTTAAAGTCTGATTTCTGTATGATCTGTCAACCCATCCATCTACCTTGACCTCATGTAGAGTTCTCATCTCAGCTCATCTGCTCTGTTCAAAACTACTATGAATTCTGTTATAATGAAATGTTAGTATGGTCTATAATGAGCTAGTTACGCAACTTATTGGTCATGATTTTGTTGAGTGCAGTTTGTACAGTTTAAAGGTCATATTAAATTTGGTGAAGAAACCAAAGTAATTGGCTACTGGTCCACTTTAGTAGACATCAAGGAACTCAAACCCAGTAAGCTAGGGCTTACAAGTAAAAGAAGTATTGCATTAGGCTTAATGATATATAGCATGTCTTTTTTCCCTTTCTTTGTTTTGGTTTTCATTTACAGCATCAGCTAAGTACCCTATTTCTTGATTAAGAGTTAAGCTATATCAGTTGACTGTGACTATTGCTAACAAATGCTAACTGACAACATTTAGTAACATTTTTAAGACATTAACTGGTGTCCATTGGTTGGATGTCTAAAACACATGTTTAGAATGAAAGCCAGTACAAAGGGCTATTAGCATGTACCATGGTTAGCTATCATGGCTAAAACTGAATGAATAGCTGACCTTGGCTAAAACTGAGTTAGCTTTGGTTCACAAGTAAAAGTTTTAGTAGATGTCAGCTCATACCTAGCAGTAGCTTCAACTGTGGTTATATGTACTAATATACACACATATCTAAAACAATAAGACAATGTCCTTTGTTGGAGTAGAGCATTGCTGGCTAAGAGCTAGTTAGCTAGTTTTAGGAAATAGCTAAGACATCAGTTCCTGCATATGATCACTGGACAGATTCGGTTTTTACTTACGGTCATGTAGCACAAAATCTGTCAGGCTAACTATGGGTCACTTTAGATTAAACAATAAATGTATTTCCTCAATATTCAATAATCTGGAAAAATCTATAAATTATTTGATCATTCTATTACGCGTCTTCGGAGAGTTGTAGATGTTCTGGGCTATATCTTACCTTCATCTACCTCACCCATCAACAAATGTCATTCTAAATTATTTTAGCACAGTCTCTGGACTTCATGTTCATGTTGAACATTTAAAGTTATGTGTGATATAAAAAATAATTTCAAAAAGATGTTTTATTTATCCAATTTTTAGTGTAGTGAAGCCATCTTAAATCTTCTAAATAATTATTTTAAACTTATATTTTATAAAATAGTCTCTCCTCAGTCTGTCTGCTGCTGATAACGTTCAACAAAAGAGTAATAAATAATTCTAAAATTATTTACACATTTCCATTTTTTTCTTTGAGCAATTCATCACCAGCTCACTTCAGGAAAATTGTAATAGCTATTTTAGCAGATGTCCACATAGGCCAGGATTGAAATCTGGGTCCTTCGTGCTCTGTTCTTCCCACTGAGCTTCTACCATATATTAACTTTGCCTGAACTATAGTTGTGCAACAATGCCCATAAACACGCTGTGTTTTGCACAGTGCCTGGGAAAATATCCCACTTTATCTATTATGCTCACTGTTACCAGTTAAGCCCATCTGTTTATGTAAACCAGTCACATCCCGAACAATTTTCCTCCCTGTGTGACAAAGTCTGGCGTGAAATGATAAAGTGGCCCCGTCCAAGTGATTTACAGTGTTTTTGAAGAGACTCAGAGGAGACCTGCAGCATCCTGTCTCTTCTCGGTCTGATCCTTTTTCCTCACCGTCCTCCCCTGCTATCTGTTGGCTATTTCCTTCTTTTCATTTGTTCCACCACCACATGACCTTTTTCTCTGTGCGGCTGTGTGTTGTCTCTGAAACACAGAAAAATTTAAAAGGTTAAATTTCAAGTGCTTTTTGTCAGACGAAAATAGATGAAATACAAACAAGGAATTAATGTGACCGTGTGTGAATAAATTGTTTTTATCGGGAGGTGCTCGTACAGCTTTGCAGTTTTTGAATATCTGCCCGTATTTCACCGTCTGTAAATTAATGTCTAATTAACATGGTTTGTCAAAACTGCTCACTGCGGCACTGAAGGTCTCCATCTTAATTCAGTTAACTCAACAGCACTGAGGCGATCTGGTGCTAATCTGCTGTTTTTTGGGTGAAACTGTCTCTTTGTTTTTTAGGTTTCTTTTTTCTCCTACCAATATCTGTGCTGCATCGAGGGTCAGATGGGAACCCGCCTGTCATGCTCCACCATGCATGTGCATCTGCACAGCCCTGATGATTGCAGATGGCAGCCCAGCTCCTTTGCAGCTGCACAGGAAACCTACTATGACATCTTGTATCTTCCTGCACCCCTGCCCACACCTGGTCATCAAAACAACAACAACAACAATTGACAGATAACACAGATTATTGTGCATCTATGCCACTACTGACTGAAGGTTCAACAGATTCAGGTTCAGGCTGCTGCTGCTGTAATGGTGTAGGGGTATTTTCTTGGCACATTTTGGGCCTCCTTTGTACAAAGGAAATTTGCTTAAACATCACAGCCTATCTGAGTATTACTGCTGACTATGTCCCTTTATGACCACATTGTTCACATCTTCTGATAGATTCTTGACAAAACACAATGATCTCAAAATAGTTTCTTGAACATGACAATACTCAAGTGATTTCCACAATCACCAGATTCCAACAGAGCGCTTTTAGGACTTGGTGGAACAGGAGAGATGCATCATGAATGTGCAGCAACTCTGTGATGCTGTCATGTATGGAGCAAAATCTCTGAGGAATATTTCTAGAACCTTGTTGAATCTGTGCTATGAAGAATTAAGGCAGTCTAGAAGGAAAAACGGGGGTCTATGTCAGTATTAAGGTGGAGCGCCTAATAAAGTGGCTGTTGTATAATCACAGAGTAAAATCTGTAGATTCCATGAGAGGATTATGTGGCACATAGCCATTTACCCTTCATACACAACTTTCTGCATTTACTGATCTATATATCATATTGTTGAAATTTTAAGAAGAAAAGAAAAGAAAAAACATTAATAGAAATGACCAAGTTCCCTAAATTTTGGCCTTTATTGTAAAAGCAACTCATCTGCTGGAGACACAGACAAATGTGGGTTGAGGTTAATAAAGCAGATTCAATTCTGGCTATTTCTATTCAGAATCTGATGTTCACTCTCTATGTTTCTGACATTTCTTCAGCACACAGCTGTGAAACCTATTAATACATAATTATTATCATTACACAATTTAATATCAGCTAACTACTACGTGGGGTAAGTAATGATGCAAGTTAGCCTCCACTTTGCATAAATTTAAGGCTATTAAGATTACAAAATATTAATATTTAATATTAAAAAATATTATTTAGCTCCTGTTTTACATTTGAAATTAAAGTGAAAAATCTAAATATATATATATATATATTGCATATTTCACACTGTTGAATATGGTCTGTCGTTGTAGTTTGTGGGTTTTCATTAATATGACATGATATGACACAAGAACAAATGTAATGTTTAACGTCAATGACAATAAAATGTGTACTCTATGTATAGAAATGTACCGTTTTTGTATATGCATGAACAGCTCCTTGGGGTCCAGTCCAGAGAGATGAGGATAATGTATACTGTGTGGCTAATGGATAAAAAATAAGTGGTCTGACAATTTGGTTATTGGCAAAAACCTAAAATGCAAATCCATATCCAGTAAGTCCACACACACACGCACACACGCACACACACACACGAGAGAGAGAATTATGGTTGAATTAGTGTTGCACAAAGCTTAAACGAACTGCACAGCCTTCTAAGTGCTTCTTCTCTCTCTATTTGCTCCCACAGAGACTGACTCAGTGCTAATGTTGTATGTAATATATGTCATAATTATTCTCAGATTTAAAGTTTATTCGTAACTTTCTCATTTGACTCACAGTATGAAGGAAATGAAGGCATTTCATTATGTAAAAGCTAATTTTATTTCTTTCTCTGTTTTTACTGTTATAAATCTGTTCTGCTGACAGTATGATGAGCCTGACATGAAGCAATTCTTATCTGTTTTCTAACATTCTGTCAAATTAAAATCTTACTATGGTGAACCTATTAAGAAACTATTTATACAATTCAATGGCTTCTGGCCAGACCTGTTTCTTTGTACAAGTCTGTAGAAACAATTTTAATGCTGTAAAGCTGGACATTCATGGGGCCTGCGTCTCTTTTGAAATCTGCCTCAAGTGGCACAAAGAGGAACTGTGGTTTTTCTAACTTCCTTGTTGACTTCAATGTTGAGCTCTGGAAAACGCACCTTGGGTCAAAGCAGTTCTATTTTAGAAAAGAAAAAGGGTTCAGCCTAGTTAGCCAGTGCAACAGCCACCGTTTCAAAGAATATTATACACTGCAACTTTAACTTGGGGTTTCAGGATTTTTTAGTCAACAAAAAACATTCACGTGTACTAGACTACCTTTGTCATGCAACACAAATGTTGAAGTCATCAAAAGATGAAAAAAAGCCACAAAATCCTAAGAAAAGTTTATCTTTACGATCATTAATGTGATGATAGTGATAGCGACTATAGCAAGGAAACAACTGTAAAGCTTTTTTTTGTAAGCCTTTCTTTAAAGGGAAACATTACCAAAGTGCTCATAAGTAAATCATTCATTGTCAGTTTTAGCTTGTTGATAATAGAGTTATCTGTTTTACACATTATGGGTATGAAGCTTTCAAGATTTGTTTAAAGAATACCACCAGTGTTAACATAAAGGTGGACAAAGGAGCTAGCAATGTTGGAGCTTGACCTCCTGTGATTAAAAACTCAGGACTAATCTGTCTTTATGGAAATCATTACAGTATTTTTGTTTTGTTTTGTTTATCTGTTGTTTGTGAGAACCTAAAACAACTGGCTACTTTATTAGTTATAACTTACCCCTGCGCTTGATGGCTGCTTCTCTTAGTAACCATCAAAAGATGGGTACACTGTGGTCATAAAGGGATGGGCGTGGTCAGTAACACTTTGTGTGGAAGTTTGTGGCATTTGAACAATTTTCAATTAGGCGCTCAAAGTGACACCTGTGTGGTCTTCTGCTGCTGTAGCCCATCTGTTTTAACGTTCGATGTGTTGTGCACTCAGAGACGCTCTTCTGCATACCTTGGTTGTAACACGTGGTTTGTTGACTCTTACTGTTGCCTTCCCATCTCCCCTGACATCTGTCATCAGCAACATATTTTGCCCAGATAACTGTCGCCTACTGGACATTTTCTATTTGGATCTTCTCTGTCAGACAATTCTCTGTAAACTCCAGAGTTGGTTGTGTGGCAAAATCCCAGTAGATCAGCAGCTTCTGAAATACTCACACCAGCCAATGTCAGTGGGAGAAATGTGCTGTTTGTAAGGCTGGGGAAACCTGCAGTCAGCCGAGACTGAAGAAGTGACTTATATGAGTGACGAAACGTTTCTCCCACTGAAAAATGAGATGTCCAGATGAACAATCAACCTTTTGGGAGTCACACGAGCCAAGTTCTAATTCACTCAAATCATCTTTCGTCCTAATACTAATGCTCAGTTTGAACGTCCGCTTGATCATGTCTTCATGCACAATTGCTTTGAGTTGCTGCCATGTGACTGGCTGATTAGATATTTGCAATAACGAGCATTTGATCAGGCATACCTAATAAAGCGGCCGGTGAACGTACAATAGTGCAGTTTGTGGGTTTAGGGCTGGTTTAAAGTTTGTCTCGTCAAAGGTTTGATCGAGTCCATTTGGATTCTTTGTTTTTTTCACTGGAATAGACGTAAAATGCCAGTCCGGCTGTGGAGAAGTTGGATGTAGTCCACCCATAACCATGTTTGTGTTTGTATTGTCACCAGCTAGGAAAAATGAAGTTGGTGTGTTTCTTTTTTTAAGAAAAAGAATTCTGTCCCATTGCACAACAACAGGAGATAAATAGGGTGAAGCAGAGAGTCTGATATCTAAAATCACACATGCCTTACAGGGAAATAAAGAGGCCTTAATGTGTGTGCTATTGAGCATGAAGCCCTGTGGTCACAAGAAAGCCCCTGCTCTGCCTCACATTCTGTGAAAGCTCAAAACAGATTTTAGAGATCAGTGAACTTTCAAATACGTGCTAAACGGACAAAACAATTGTAAAAACCCCAGATATTAAATTATTTTTCCCACCCACCTCCTGCTGCTTCGCTGGGCTTAGCAAGCAGCCTGTGCAGAAAAACAGTCAAACACAAGTTAAATGTCATTGTTATACGTGGTCATGGATAATTTTTGAAAGGAATGGGCACGGTTTGCAAGGTTACAAGTGTAACGTTAAGCTTATGAGTCAATAACTTTCTAACTTATGTTTTACGCACATCTTTCAAAGGTATACGACGTTGCATTGCAGGAGCGGATGTACTTAAAGTGTGGTTCTTTTCTGAAAAATTTACAGCGCGCAGTGTTTTGGCCATAGACGGAGGTCTAACAGCGTATGGAGCAGAGTGCATGGATGGGTGCCCAGGTCCCACAGCTGCATGGAGCTGGGGCACAGACAGCCCTTCTCTCTGGGACACATTGCTCTTTTTATGCCCAACACACTGAACCATTGATTTGAGGCTCCCTCATCTCCGCTGCATCAGCACAACTCAGGTCATCATAGAGTGCAGTGGAGCTCACAGAACACAATATCTGACATCTCTCAGCAAACATTCATTTGCTTACAAGCCCCCGCCAAGGCACGAGCAATTGGGGAAGTGAAAGTTTATCATGATATTCCTGTAACCTCCAAGATGTAATCAGCACTGTGGAATGTATTTTTTAGCAACCGTAGAGACATTAATCTCGCAACTAAACTCGAGGTACAGATGACTTGTTATCATACAGAATGTGAAATATTTAATGAATTGTGCTAAATGCAACTATTCCGGAACACATTTTGATTGTGTTACTTCCAAATATATTATTAAGATTAAGCTGACAACACCTACAGTCTGCTCAGATAGCGACAAAAAAGCAAATTCAAATTATTTAAGACTGTCATGCCATAACAAGACAGCACCTGTGACACATGACAACATCTTCTGGTGGTCACAGAAATTATAACGAGAGCAAAAGATTATGGCAGAAATATAAATTCAATGTAGAGAGGAGCTCGGGGTGGCTAAATGGGTCAGCGCAACGCTGATCTCTCCGGGGGGCTATTTATTTCAGTCCTCTCACCTTAGAATACAAGAGTAGAAGAAGATGGGTGGGGAGAGGGAGGTCTGGGCTTAGGCTGCTACCCCCGTGTTAGTTCTACTGAACTTTTTTTGCCTTTTTTCAATAAGTTCTTTTGAATTTACTGCTAACAACTTTTTGATTCCATCTCACAGATGGCCAAAAGGTATTTAAGGGTTTGAAGGACACCTTGAGGCACCACTTTTCCAACATATGGCTTTGGGTGGGCTGGAGCCTATCCCAGCCTAATCTGGAGAGAGTGCGTAATGGGGCGGTCACCAGTCCCTCACACAAGGAAACAAACATCCATCCAGACCTACTGCACTTTCAAAATCACCAGTCAGCCTAACATACATGTCTCTGGACTGCACCTGGAAGAAACCCAGGCAGGAACATCAAGGCCCCAGATGAGCTCAAACCTAGAGCAACTGTCTTAAGCACTGTACCTTCGCAATGTACATGATGGAACAACCTCACCTAATTTAAAGGTTTACAAAGTAGGGACATTTTAAAAACTTCATTGTTATGTGTTTCACTGATACCCTGAAAAGCCTTAGCCTTACAATAAAGCTGTTCTTTATGTGTGGGTGGAGTTTTTTTTCCTCTTCAAAAATCATTTATAGTTGCTTTGATTTATCTAATAAAGTGTTTCCTTAAGTTCCTCTCATTTTTCTTTGTGTCTTTGTATATTTATGAATCAGAGCAGCACGACATTGGGATGAGCATTTTTTTGCAAAGCAAAAAATTCAAAAAAACAAAAACTCGTGCTGTTGTGTCTTCACTTTCGTTCATGCTCCAGGGCAAAGATGAGTCTTATGTGTATAAACTACTTGCATCCATTTTGCATGTAATCACTCAATCTGAGAGATTCAGACTATACTTCGGTTTAATACTCCTGGAGGTAGCATTATACCAAATCCTGCATAAGAGCCTCCAGATGAATGCTGTCGCAACTTTAACCTCAATTGTCTCATTTTAATACAGAAAAACTAACAGCCTCCGAAAGCTGTGATAGATATTACAATTCCATTAAGAACAGTGGCTTAAGCAACACTGATTACATGAAAAAAAAACATGGGTTTACTTGGATATGTGAGCTGTAGCAGCAAAATCCCTAAGCAGACTGGGTGTATAATGCAAAATATAAATAAGTGTTCCTTTAAGTATCAGAAAGGAACAGTCAGCATACTGTACAAAGTACACTTAAGTGCATATATCTTCAAATATCTAATAATGTCACACACAGATAATCGAGCTTTTTCAGTTAAATGACAACATAATCGGATTGCAAATTAAAGCTGAGAATGATTTATAACAGCTTTCCACAAAATCCACATTAATAGATATTTACAAGTGTTTGTAGGCGTTTAGATGTATAAGCTGTAAAACTTTTACAGTACATGGCAAACTATCAAATTTGAAAGTTTGTGAGTTCTCCACAGGCTGGGCTATTGTGAACCGTTTCCGATTAAAAAAAAAAAAAAAAGTCATTCCACCCCCCCACCAGTATCGCTTTCTTTATGTCTCTCTGTGTGTGTTCAGCTATCATTCTGCTGGCCCAGCGAATACTGATTGATATTCACTGCACTTTTCCGCTGGCTGATACGCTGACCAGTTTACAACCTCAGTGGGAGGAAGCCTGTCAATACGAGGCTGAACCTCTTTTATGATTCCGCATAGCAACTTTTCTAATTCTGTGACTGCAGTGCCCTTCAATGATATCTGTGTGTTTTAGAATTAGCAAGCCTCGGTTTTATACTACAAACCATTGAGACATCAGTTTGGAGTCAAACTGAGATTTGCTCGCATCCAGTTTATTCTGAAGAGCACCCATTGACATGGACAGAAACCGTATCGATATTTCATGCTAATGTGCCAGGATTACAGTAAATGTTAAAATATTAGGTGACCTGCGTGGTGCGATGGCAGATTATAGAGAGAGACGCATGCTTTTTCAGTATACAAACCTTGTGTGTGTGTGTGCATTCAAGGATTCTCCACCAAAAAATGTAAAAGCATCAGCTTTGTGTTTGTGGCCAGTCGTGGACAGAAACATGTATTCATGGACTGGCTGACATGACAATGTGCAAGACAGCATAAAGTTTCTTGTTTGACGCCTCAAATGTGTAGTTTTTTTGGGGGGGGGGGGGTTCTGTGTCTATAGAGAGATGGCAGTATTGGTCAACAACTGATGGAGGCACTTGGGGGTCTTTGTACATCTTTGGCGCCACTGAAGTTAAAATCCATAGATTGTACACAATTCATTTATAATACTATAATAATGTTTATATTGCCTTTAGAAATATTTACTAAGAAATAACCCAGAATTGAGAAAACGTTCACTGGTTACTGGTGTTTGCTGATAAGCTAACACTAGTATGCTAGTGTTAGCATTCGTTTCTAGCTCCAAGAAATAACATGGCGGAGGTCAAAAGGCTTAAAAAGGTCCTCCATCCTGTAAAGTGTCCATTCTTTGATTTATTATCAAAATAATACCACCCATCAAAGATCAATCATGAAATTTTGCATATGAAACACGGATCTGAAAAGTGAAGCCAATAAGGAATTGCCTAAAACTTGCATTATTTCCACAAGCCAGCAGGGGGTGAATCCTGTCACTGTAAAAATAAGTCTGTTTGCATAAAAGTCTACAGGAAAATGTCCCAGCTGCCCACTTCACCCATGACCTCAGTAAACCCTGATGGGTTTATGGTCTCAGTTGCTACTTTAAAGCCTTACAGATATTCATTTTGTACTGATCTTACTTTGAGTGAAATAGATTTACATGTTGCTAACATAGTAGCCTTAGCAGTAGTTGTAGTATTAGCCTTGTTTACATAGTCAGATTCATGTGTCTTGCTTTATACAACATGCCAACACGTGCTGCATTCAGAGGATTTGGGGTTCAGTATCTTGCCCAGGGATACTTTGCCATGCAGACTGGAGCAGCCTGGGATCGAGTAGATGACCTTCTCTACTTCCTGAGCTACAGCCACCCTTACAACAGAGATTGTGAGAGTCAAAATAATCAGTTTGTGCCTTGAAAAACCAATAGGTGATTACAGTGGTTGCCTCGATCTTCACATACAGCCTATGGATGCTATGCTGCACATGGCTTATCATAAATTACAAAGATGGACACACATCACTGAATATTATACCTGTTTAACATTAACTTGTTGTCATTTACTGTCAGCATGTTAACATATCAGTGTTAGTGTTGTTTAAATCAATAACACGGCTGCTTGGCATCATTTTGACAGGGTACATTGGTATCATCAGGGCTGAATCACAGGGAAATGTTCTGGTATCTGTAAAGACAGTGACAGGAAATCTTTGATATAAACAGGAAATTAACATTAGAAAGATGAAATACCAATCCAGTATGTCTCATCCACAGCACAGCAGTGTGCAGACATTCTGCTCAGAGAGAGACAGATTCACTCGTGTTAAAACTGTCCCTTTATGATTTTCTTTCTTTTTTGGGGGGGGTTTGAAGCCATCAAAGACCTGGGTGGTAATCACAAGCATGCTGTGTGCATTTTACTGACACCCCGCTGCATAATTCCAGAATACAGTTCAAATTAATTTAAAGTGCCATTTGGAGTCATTAACATAAAAGGCTACCAAAGGAGACATGCCACAGCAAAACAGTTTCATTTACCCATTTCCCATTGTTTAGCTCCAACCAGCCACCCGTGACTCATTAAACAGTGGAATTAAATGAAACCATACACTGTAAACGGTTTCAGCGAGATATCGAAATGCGTCTTTCTGCGTCAAAGTCTTGCACTGATGAAGTATCAACCTCCCTAAGTTACTAAATGTTGTTATTGTGTGTGATTTCATGTAAACGTGTGGTTATTGTCTCCTTTTTGTAAATGAGCAGCAGAGCGTCCTTGAAGCTTTTGCGTCCTCAAGGAAAGAGTAGTGAGTTTGACCAGAGTTTAACCATGGGGCACTTAGCCCATCTGTGCCTTCCTATTATTTGACTCCCAGAGCATTCCCAGTGTTTAATGCTCTTGATTTATTTATTTATTTTAAGATACATGACTTAAAGAGAACATTTAAAAGTGGAAAAGAGAAAGAAGAGTAAAATACAGGCATGGTGAAAAGAAAACACAGCCTTGTTAAATTCTAATGTTTTATGCATCAGGACATAATAAAAGCTAATCTGGTCCTTAGTGATTCTTAGAATTAGGTAAATATAACCCTGGGTTAACAACAATACATTACATATTACCCTGTTTGATTATTTATTTAACAAAAACTAATCCAAAATGCAGAAGTGTGTGTGAAAAACTAAGAACACCCTTAGTGCTTTCGTAAATATTAAGAGGATAAGTAGCAGCCAGGTGCTGATAATCAAATGCATTTGATTAATTAGTCACCAGAAAGTGTGAGCGCTCTTTAAAAGCAGACATTTGGACAGTGTGTTGGCCTGGAGCATTCAGGTGTGTGTTAACACAATGCCAAGAAAGAAATACATCAGCGGTGATCTTAAAAGGGCAACTGTTATTGCCCATCAGTCTGGGAAGAGTTATAAGGCCATTTCCAAACAATTTGAAATCTGCTACACTGAGAAATATTACTCACATGAAAAACAGTGCCTTAGCTTTTTGCTGTCCAATATGTCATGTGTTGTTGTTGTATGTCTGAAGTTGTTTCTAGCACATTTTAAGGACTAAATCATTTTTTGTTACGTCCCAATATCCAAAACCCTAGAGCTGATAGAGGGTGTCTTTTGTCTTACCATGACTCTAGTTTTTAAGGGAATATTTCCTTCTCTAAAATCTTCCTAAAACATTCACAGATGATTTGGCAGCTAACTGCAACAGAAACTTAAAAATCTCCAAAGGTCCACATATTCTGTCTCTGCGTCATATCGCTGTACACTGGCTTATTTATTTGAATATACTGATTTCTGGATAGCAAGAAAAAAACGTTTAAATCATATTTCAAGGGTGGCAATTTTAAGTCTCCCGTTTGTATACGTCAATACTGTAGCTGAGGAAGCAAGCAAACAAATTAGTAAGTGGATTTGCATCCAGTTTCTGCCTAAACATAGAACTGTACACAATATGAGAAGATTCATCACGGCCTTTGATGAAATAATAACCTTTTTTTCCGAGTTCAGCAGAATACAGGTTGGAGATTTGATGAGTTTATATCACATCTCCAACATTACCTGCACTTTGGAAACAGTGATTCATATTTTATAATAAATCTTGGGTTTGGTTTATCCAATGTAGAAAAGAATCATCACTGTCTTTAAGGTCTTTCTTTCAGCATGTGTGCTGGGAGACAGAAGCTGAAAAAAGACATGCAGACTTCATAAAGCCACCGTGATTAAAACAGAGTAAATTGATAAGGCATTATGAACTAAAAGTGCATAGTGCATTGCCATAAACTGATGACATAATAGTTCATTTGGATGAGTGTTTTTCCTATTTCTGTCACAATTACGAGTGCAGGAGTCAAACACAGGACTCACTCTGAATGAAAAGTCAAAAGGTGGTTTATTCACAAAGGTGTCACCAGGTGAGATATACACATATATACAGGGCGTGGGGAATGGCAGCTAGGGGAAGGCTCTTCAAACGCTCAGTGACTCATGGCAATCCACACAATAATCCAGTCCAAATTTCCTCTTACTCACGCTTATCCACACGGGTCCACGGGGAAGGAAAACAGGCCAAGGTCCAGGGAATCTATACACAAAGAGAGGTTGATGTTAGCAAGGAGCAGTAGGAGAACACAAGGAAACCACTAGGAGAACACTGACGGAAGTAGCACAACGATCCAGCGAGGAATCAGACTCCTCCTTTTGATTGTTCTTCCTCTTGTATTTGACATAACTTGAAACAAAAAAAAAGCTAAACTCTCAGAACTCCTCTTAGAAAAAAAAAAAGCCAAACTGGAAGAAATTCAGTTCTTTTAGGTTCCCAATGAGGCTGGCTCCAAAAGAGTCAATCCCCAAAGACTTCTTCTATGCCCAGTTAAAGCCTGGTAAAAAATACTGTTTGGCCAACATAGATAAGAGAAATACTGAAAAATACTGGTGTGTGCAAATGTATTCCCCCTGTGCTCCTAGCAACATGGCAACATATTTTCCTTTTTTAACAAATAAGCTTGGCAAGGTAGGCTGCCACTGTTTCTGTCTAGTTGCTGGACAACTTTTGTCAGTTTAATCTGGGACTTTAAGACTAACTTAACACTTTAATAATTAATAATCTCTATTAGCATTATAAATGGGCAGGAATGATCACATTTCCTAACTACCTCCCACATTAATTTTGTCATTTTATCATTAGCTATTAGCTGCTAGCCACTACATTAACAATAATACATGCACCAGCCAGGTTCGAATTTATATGAACTATACTTTATACTTTAATGTTGTTGAAACAGGAGCTTTAGTGGGGTGTTTGTCTTTAAGATGACTTCCCAAGTTTGCTGCGTTTATGAAGAAAAGAATGCACTTGTAAGGAACTTGCACATTGGCTTCACTTTTCAGACCTGAAAGCTGTGTTCTTTATTTTTATACAGTCTATGTTTCCAAGCCTCTGAGCGGATGTGCTGGGAGGAATATTTTGCTTGCTGTGGGTCTGTCAGTTAATCTGCACTCATATAGAGTCAGGTTTTTGCAACACTTTTCTTCTGTAATTATCCTGTGTCATAGTAATCAAAGCGTCACAGCTGAAAAAACGTCCAAAGTGCTCCCAGCTGCTCTTTCCGTGATGTTTAACCATCACAGCTGCGTTCCAAACCTTTAGCCTAAACTAACCCTAATTCTAACTTACCTCACACCTCATTGTTCATTTAGTGGGCTAGTTTCAGTCATTGTGCAAAGGTACTGTTTATAAGGTTGGGGAAACCTGCAGTCAGCTGAGACTGAAGAAGTCACTTGGATGAGTGATGAAACGTTTTTCCCACTGAAAACGCTACGTCCAGACGAACAGAATCAACTTTTTGGGAATTCTAACTTACCCTTTAAACTTTCTGGTGGTCTAAAACACAAAACTATCTTTGCTTTCCTGTGACACATGACCTCAGTCACTCACCCATTTAATTTTGGTCATTTGAGAAAGCTGCAACCCACAATCCACCCATTCTGCACAGCCACATTTTAAACAGGCCCAGTCCCACTCATACACTCATCAAGTCTGTCCTTGTTGCTGCCCTCTTTCCAAAACAGTAACGCTGTGATTGCCCGCATGTGATTTGTTTTTTAGGAGTCATCTGTAGCTCTGACTACAAACACATGGCTAGAGCTACAGATGGTTACACTTTCTCTAGATGGACAATGCACAACTCTAATAAAACACTATTTAATCTAGATGGCCTATATTCCAAACTTATTTTTTCCCCAATCAACATTTGTATCTGTCAATCAAGACAAACAAGCCCAAGCCAATTATGATAAGCTGAGCAAGGACAAAATATCCTATTAATTCTAAATGCTGTTGCTTTCCATACAAATTAGCTGAGAACCCTCCACCCACAACATACAGATTTTATTTCCATCTCCACTCTGACTGAGCTACAATCCCGCTTTGAGTTTCGTTTGAGTCATCTCAGGCAACTTTGCTGTTTTTTGGGGGTTTTTTTAATATATACAGCTCTGAAAAGTGTATCATCAATTCTAATAAATTAGTTGTTTTGAGTTGGACCGCAAATGTCAGTGTGGGGGGAAAAAAAGTATCACTGAAGTTTGAGAGAAAAAGATCTTTGTTTTCAGAAGAGTCAGGAGGCTCCGAGGACCATAACAGTGAAATATTAGAGGGGGATTTCTCATCAGATCCTAGAAAAGCCTTGAAGCAGTTGTTACTTTAACAGTTTGGTGACAAAGGTGGTACGTTCAGCTGAGCCAAGCAGAGCAGAAGAACGTCTAAACTGGTGCTGCCATTCAAGCGGATTTGCCCTGGATGTATATCTCATGTGCCGTGCTGCCTTTACTCTGAAGGGGGCAGAATTGCGCCACTGCTCCAAGTTCAAAGCAAAAAGCCAGCTGACCAGGGTGATTAACATCTGGCATTAAAAAGGAAACCATGAATTTGATTAAAAACACTTTTACAAGAAAAAAATGGCTTTATTACAAATAATACCATAAAACTGTTTTAAAATACAGTTTTAAAACAGTCAGGTCAGGTTAAAATGCCATCAGTGAAAATCAGCGACTGCGCAGGTTGACTGTGACTCAACACTTCGCAGTCACTCCACGGTTCTTCATAGTTGTGCAGGCTGACAGGCCAAGTTAAACTCACTGCTGAAGACAAAAAGGAACAGGGCTCTCTGTTGCAGGTCTGAGTGAGGACAGCCTCCAGGCAGGAGCAAAGCAAGCTGAACCCTGCGTGAACTCCTCCATGAACCACTCTTTTACCTCCTCTGTAGTGAGCTGCAGAGCATTTTTCGCCATGTGTTTCATCTTCCCCCAACGTGAGTGCTTTAGCTGCTCTTTTAGTGCCCGCAGACATTAGGCTGTGAAAAGCTATGTGTCCAAATGGCCCCAACAACTAAGAGGGCTTTCAGACCCACTGTCTGACTGAATAAACTGACCTGCTGTCTGCTCTCACTCTGGACTAAAAACCATCAGCATGGAGTCAGACACACAGACTCACACAGCTCATCTTGTTCCATAGTCGGATAACATGCGAGTGGATGAATAATAAACACACGCCTCGTCTATTTGCATCACCTCAGCTGTTGTTTTACATATCAGACCAACAAATTCAAATTCACCTTAATAAAAGCATGCTTCTTTCCAATATTATCTTCATTTAGCCCTGGAGTCAACAGACAGCTGTCCTAGCTTAGTTTATCATGGAACCAGGTGAAAAAAGTGACCATGGCCTTGCAAGAAGGTAACAGGACCTACATCCTACCTGTGTCTCAGGAAACCAGGGATCCTTCACCCTGGAAAGCAGGTACCATTTGAAGGTGTTTACAGGAAATGTTGGTCACAAATGATCTTCACAAATGTGAGGTTAAAAAAAAAAAGGTATCGCAAGCCAATTTAGGAACAGCTGAAACACACCAAAAAGAAAAGTTTTCCACTCTCAGATTATGTAATATTGAATCATTTTCCTCATTACATCAATAACCATGTCTATTTTTTTTTGTTTAAATGACTACCCTTTCTCTACTTTTAGGACTTCTATGACAATCAAATGAGGTCACGTTCATGCAGAAATACAGAAAATTCTAAAAGGCTCACAAATCTATAGCAAATAACAGCATGCCATGTTTAACACTTTGGGGTTCTGGACAGATTAAACATGCTGGCAATAAGATGTTAACTATTTCAGAAGTGCTTGTAAAGTTGGAGTTGTTGACACTGGATGTAGCTAAGGTAATTTAGCCTCTCGCTAAGCTAATCTGAAGTAACCATCTCCTTGTTTTATTTTCCCTTGTAGCACACGAGGGTCTATAAGAATCAGGAATAGTGTTGAAATTTGGATGGGTTTTATTAGATGAAAAAAACATCTAAATCTTGATCAGATAGGCAGAAGAAAACCACAAGATGTAGCGAAAATGCCCAGAAAACTGTCCAACAAGTTAAGGCGTCTACTAAAAACAAAGCTTTGATGTGTTCTGAAAGTGAAAGGTGTATATTCCACATTCAGTCCATATTCAGATGTACTTGAAGTACAGCATCCACGTATCTGTAGAGGACTTTGTACAGCAACATATGATACTATAAATACACTTTTGGAGTAGGTCCACAGACTCCTCAATTTGAGAAACCAGTGTTTGGGTATTTCAGCTGAGTTCAGCTCAGTGAGTGTTGACAACACTGTTACGTTTTTCTAACGTTGTCATTACGTTAGAAAAAGCATTTTTGGTAGTTTACAACTCGCCTTTTTCATTTTGAAACAACACTGTCAAAATTCACTACACATATATGTATCCAGTGGATGTGGTGAACTAATTGAAAGTGTACTAAAAGTATCCAAATTGAGACACACTGTGAGGAGAAGCTCTGAGTGATGGAAAAGGGGTGGGATTAAAGGCTTTGCACACACCTGCAGGTGTTCCAGTCACACCCTAACAGGTTTAACTAAGACGGGGAACTGAGGCGAACGCCAGTCAGGCACAGTCTCTGCGTGCCTACACAGAGATGTCAAATCAGCAACGGCAAGGAGAAGCACTTATGTGGGCTTACCTCTGGGTGCAGTGCAGGCATCACTCACTGGGTTTGAGTCACCGAGCAGGTTTAAATAATAAGAGCCACAGCAACAGTTGCAACAGGCGTTCAGCCAGCATTCACTCAACTTACCCATTAATCTTTCGTCCAGTAATTAGGCAAATTCATGTCACAAAAACTAAAGAGAATTACTGAGTTTGACAGAAACATTTTGTCTACTTTTCATCCTCCAAGAAACAAAAGACCTTATTGTCCACGTGCCAGTGTTTATTCGTCACACACTGCAACACTGAAAGGGCTTTTTTCTTTTTTTTTGGACAAGCACAACAGAGCATGAAGTGTGTGATCTCTTAAATCCCCAAGCAAGACCTCGAGGCACCCCTGCTGGCTGCAAATTAACCTACTTCATACCAGGCTCCGAATGCAGCGTGTGTGATACTGTGAAACTAAAAGCTCTTCGGTTTTCATGTGTTTGCTTTCATTGAGCTGCAGACTGGACCTGGAGCGTTGCAATTACATTCGATGTTGTGTAATTAGCTTGATTAATCGAGGCAGCAACATCGGCAATCACGGAAGCAGCTCTCCAAGCATGAAGACTGGGTTTATCCATAAACAGCATGTAAACATAGTAAATGTTAATGTTATTAAATCACAATCCCGAGGTTGTCTGAGGGATCCCCCTTTGAGAACTACATATGAAGTAATGTGTATGTTATATATACTTGTGACCACAAGATGTCACTACAGTTCCGGAAGTCTCGGCAACAGCAGTGTCAGCGTCTCCTGAAATAGCAAGCCCGTCCTGTAAGCCTCTCCTTGAAAACATGCATGACTGTACTTTTGATTGGAATGTTTATGGGCTTTTTTTTTAGCTGCTCCCTTTAAGGGTCACCACAGCAGATAATCTGCCTCCATTTCACCCTATACCTAGCATCCTCTGTCACACCAGCCCATTTACATGTCACACTCATGAATCCCTACTCTGGCCTTCCAATTTCCTCCTGCCTGGCAGCTCTATAGTCACCATCATTTGTTCAGTATATCCACTGTCCCTCTGCACATGTCCAGACCACTCAGCCTGAGCTGTCCCTCTTGTATAATCATTTCTGGTCATTCCCAGTGAAACCTTCAGGTCTGCCACATCCAGATCCACCTCCTGTCTTTTTGTCAGTGCTGTCGTCTCCGAACCACACATCATAGCAGCTCTCACTACCATCTTGTAAACCTTCACTTTCACTCTTCTCGCTACCCTTCTGTAACAAATCAACCTTGACACCCCTCTCCCACCCACTCCACCCTGCCTGCACTCTCTTCTTCGCGTCTCTTGTGCACTGTCTGTTGCTTTGGACGGTCGATTCCAGGTATTTAAACTCACCTGTCTTCACTGCCACTGCTCCTTGTATCTTCAGGCAATATATTTTCAATCATCTTGTTTTTTCCAGAGAGTACTTCGCATAGTGGTTAGCACTGTCACCTCACAGCGAGAAGGTCCTGAGTGCAAGTCACGATCTGGCTTTTCTGAGTGGGTTCTCTGAGTACAACATGCAGTTAGGTTAAATGCTAACTTTAATTGTCCATGGGTGTGACTGGTTGTCTGTCTTTAAGCCCTTTCATAAACTGGCAAACTGTCTCCCACCATATGGCAGCAGGGATAGGTTCCAGCCCCCTGTGATCCTGAGTTGAAGATGGATGGATTTGATTAGTTCCATGTTTCTTGAGTCCATCAGGCTTCTGTTACACTACACCTGTTTTGATAACTTTAAAGCAGTCTGAATTACACCAAACCTGTCTGAAGGGATCTTCTACACTGACTGTCCAATGGCCTCTCAGAAAAGGAGTAATATTGTATCAGGGTCAGTTTAGGAATTTAGGAAAATCAAGATGAAGCAAAGTTTTGAATCCATTTTAAAGTCATTACACCTCTAATGAAAATGTGTTATTTATTTTTGTATCAAGAACTTATCTAGTAGCTTATGTAGAACATAGTGGAACAACTCCACATTACTTTTCTGTTTTTACAGTGAAGTTTCACGCTAGCTTCAGTCTAACCTGATGTTTTGAGCGATCAGAAAGTCTAAAAAGCCACTGATTGGTACTTACACTAAACATCAAACAGTAGAAAGAAATGGCTGTGTATCTAGTTTGTAAACATAGTGCATTTAGCAGATAAAGAGCCAAATATTTCTTCAGGAAGTTGATAGAGAGCAAAAATAGAACTAAAAGAGAACTGCTGGATGTGTTGTTGTGTCAAACCCTTTGGAAGCGTTTGCCAGAACAACAACTTAAAGGTGTGTAAAACATGTTTCTGCTGCCACCAAGTGGACAAAATCTGTTACTAGAAGTTTGACTTTTTGTCAGGTCACCTTTGAGTTCAGGAATAACTGTGAAAATCCTATCTGCACACAAACCAGTGAGAGGAGCAATTCCTGCAAAGCAGCTGTGACTGTGCCAAAAGCATTTAGAGCAGTTAAATTGTCTCCTGTTGTAATAATGAGTTGGTTCACTACAGTTATAAAAACGTGATGTTTTTTATGCTAGCAGTGCGTACTAATCTAAGCTCCTTGCTTGAACCATTTTAAGGGGTCATATACACAGAGTTTCATTGAGGGTTTGTGGTTTTAACTGTAGTCTGTTGCATATTGAGCAACCATGTGTTACATCCTGTCTAGGGGCCGATGTTATGCAAAAAAGTGATTTCCAATGTTTTTGTGTAATAATTATGTGTAACGTCTTTGCTAAATTGGTAAATATATTGCATGAAGGGGTTATATATAAATTTGTGATAGGAATGTTGCTTATGGCTCAAAATGACTTGATATCTTTTGTTGGGATATGTTTGATGCATATTTTATAGATTATAGGCCCGTCCTTTATAAAGGGTGAAGTAGGGGAAATCACTTTTTAGCACAACCACAGGACATAGTATGAAAACAAAAGCATCCACTTCCCCGAGAAGCCATAGAGAGAGAAAAAAAAAGTGTTGTATTTATTATTCAGCAGATTCACAAATTCAGAAGTCGAGAAGCAAATGAGCCATGTTCGTTCCTTATATAGGGGTGGTCCTCAGGTTGGAGCTGGTCCTCTGTAAGCTGTAGTGTTGCCAGACTAATTATAGCCACTCCATTTAAAATGCAGATGTCCTCACAAAACAATACACCAGAAACACAATACGACATGTAACACAGAGCTTGCCCAACAATTTAGATCTGAATGAAATTCATATTCATTATCTAATCATCCAAGTATTTGCTGATGGCATATAGAGTTTCACCTCTAAAACTCTGAGGTTGGAATAAAGGAAATGGTTTTTGTCTACAAGCAGCTGTTTAAAATCAGTTCAATTCAATTCAGTTTTATTTACACAGCGCCAAATCATAACAACAGTCGCCTCAAGGCGCTTTATATTGTAAGGTAGACCCTACAATAATACATACAGAGAAAACCCAACAATCATATGACCCCCTATGAGCAAGCACTTTGGCAACAGTGGGAAGGAAAAACTCCCTTTTAACAGGAAGAAACCTCTGGCAGAACCAGGCTCAGGGAGGGGGGGCCATCTGCCATTCAGCAGTAGATGGTGGACTTTAGGAAGAATGACAAAAATTCCTTCAGAATGTGTGTCACATGGGCAAACCTCTTCATGTGACTTTATTTCCATTACCTCTTTGCTTTGTGTGTTGCAGTCATAGGCACTGTAGGAGGAATGCTGTAAACTAATAATCCACCCAGCAGCCTTTTCTCCTGTCAGCACAATAATTATATTCTCTGAGACTTTAACCCCATGGCCCTCTGCCATTTTTTTACCTCCTCCTGCTGCCTCAGATTTCTAACTATGTAAAAGTTCAGTACTGTTCAGATTGTTAGCGATGTCCAATTTGCTTTGATGCTCCATAAAACAGCAGTAAACACCGAATAGTTTACGAATCATCGTGTCTAATACTGGCCGCTGGTTTGTGTGGACGAAAACAGGTCTGACTGGATGCCACCTTGCATTTTTGTGCCTCCACCAATCAGCAACAAGCAGCAGTGTTTTCTTCCCACTGTAAAGTTTTTACGCAATTGTGATAGTCTTCAGTGAAAGGCTTCCTGTTTTCAGACAATAACCACAGTTTGTGACCAGCTAATGTGTGATGACTTTGTATTTTAAACATAAACAGCAAATTCAAAAAACAGGAAGCAAATTCAGTGGTTTTTAAATCACGAAGAAAATATTGATGCACATTATGAGCAAAGAATCTGACATATTAAACTTTGGCATTCATTACATGTATGAACAAGTTTTTGGTTTTGGTTGTTTGGTTGTCACACTGGATTTTCACCACTCCCTGGTCTCTTCTTCTGTTTTTCCTCTTTTTTTTTGAGAAAGTTGAAACGTGCATTTGCAGTAAAAGTACAGTAAAACACATTTGGTTATCTACTCAAAGCAGCAATTTGAAGAGTATTTTTTGATAGTCTGACACATTCATACTTTAGTTATAGCCAAAATTGTGTTGTGTGAGATCCCAGTCACTTTAATAAAGAGAACAAAATCTACCTAGTTCATCTTTGAGTTCATTTCATTCACTCAAGGGACATCCCTGTGGACTCATCCCTGTGAGTCCGCAGGGATGAGTCCACAGGGAATGAGTGGAAAGCAGCCTTTGTCTCTTTAAAAAGCCAGCCTGGCAGCTGAATACATTTCATAATTCTTTGAAAAACTGAGATGAGGAAGTGGGAAGTTGAGTTGTGCCTGGTTCTTGTGTAGTACTTACTGTACATTCATGCAAGGAACTAAAACACAGACATACCTGCAAAACAAGAGGACAAACTTTCAAGGACATAAAGTTCCTCAAACAATGCCAGACAGTAGTTTACTTAGTCGGTCTTTAAAATCTCTGATAATCTTTAACTTCAACACTGTTAGTCTTTCGTGAAGAAATGAGTGGAATGAAATTCAATAAAGGGACATTGCAAACAGCATGTTTGCTTATTGTTGCTGGGTGAGTCTCTTTGAGAAGCTCAGTTCCTGATTAAGTAAGTGAATTAAAGCGCATGTGATTCTCTTCCTCTTTCAGTCTGACTCTTTGGCTACGCTGACACATCGTCTGAGAAAGGACAAACTACGTCTTCCGGACGAACTGTTGCTTCAGGTAAGAGTGAGTGTGGGGTAAATGTACATGGCAGCAATGTTTTCTGAGTTGTAATGCTTTATCTCAACACAGATGGTGCAGGAAGTTAACACAGATCCCTCAAAGGGTGTTAGAATAACCTCAAAGTGTAAAATCTGAAAGGGTATGTGGCTACTCTGTTGCAAAATAAGTTATATTTAGTCTCTCAGTGCGCTTTGATTGTTGTTATAAAGTTAGAGACTTGTTATCAGTTGAGTAAACTAGTGCTGCAACTCAGGTTAAGACAGATGTGGTTTGTATTGAGTGCACCATCTCTGAGTGTTGAAAACACTAAGATCTGGATTCAGATGAAACATGTACTTGAGCCAAACTGACTAAATTGAGGATGTTTTTTTTTCACTGGGTATAAAGAAAGGTTTTGGTTTCAAGTGTGAGCTGTAAAAACCAAATGATCTTCAATAAAGCAACAAAAACAACCCACATTCTTTGGATATACACACTTTACATCACATTATCATATTTCAGACTTGCACAGAGTCCAGATCTGCCATCCACACATGCAGTGTACTAAAGTTCAAGCAAAGTCACCAGCAAGAGTGAAGTACGAGTTAGGAATGGTTAGCATTATTTTGGTTTAGTGGGGAGAATGATAAGCTGTACATACACACACACACACACACATATATATATATATTTGCGCATGTAGCTTGAAACATAACAATAAGCCTAATTTGCAATGACTGTTAGCTCTTTCAATGTAGCATGAAATAAACCGCTTTATACTTCTCCTCCACTGTGTAGTACTTCAATAATGTTGTATTTGTACATCTTCTTGTAATCTGTCACTAAAAGAAGAAGCTTTAATTTATTGTTTTCCAATCTTTCGTGAAAAGCGCTGCGTCTGCTGTTGCTCTTGCATAAATATGAATTTTGCTGATGTTCTTATCCTTCTTTTCCCAGCTGCTGAGATGTTCCTGTGCTGTTGGTTGGGTCTGGTGGCTCTCATCCCCACAACCTTAAGCACCAATCCTGGAGTAAAGGTCAGGCTGACAGAAAAGGGCATTGAATATGGTAAGGTTTGTGTAAAAACACTTCATTGTCAGAAAAGCACTGATTTCTCCAGGATTTGTTCATCAGATTCTTTTTTCTTTGCTTTTTCTTAGGCAGGCAATTGGGCATGTCTGTCATCCAGGAGAAGCTCAAATCTATCAAAGTTCCAGACTTTTCTGGGACAGAGAAGGTGTCTCCTATTGGAAAGGTTCAGTACAGTTTGTCAAAGTAAGCCACCCGATTTTTTAACATGGGTTTAAATTCTGTTGCAAAGTGTTATTTTGTCCTTCTTTAACAAACAACACATTAATTCCTCCAGTATGCACATAGTTAATGTGGGCTTGCCAAAGTCTTCAGTGGATCTGGTGCCAGGGACTGGAGTCAGACTGTCTATAGGTGATGCCTTCATTAGTCTGAATGGAAACTGGAGGGTCAAGTACCTGCGAATAATGTGAGTGAGGTAACATTTCTTTGATAGGGAAGATAATTTGGTTCTTAAAAATATAATATCTGATATCCTTTTTATTTCACTAGAAAGGACAGTGGGTCTTTTGATTTGAATGTGAATGGTCTCAGTGTCACTACGACCATCTCCATCAAGAGTGACGAGACAGGCCGACCGGCGGTCAGTAGTGTCAGCTGCTCAGCCGGTGTTGGAAGTGCAAAGGTCAAATTTCATGGTGGAGCGAGGTGAGAAACCCAGCTGTGAGGGAAAAGGGTTTTACTATTTGACTTCATTTTCTTGACAAACAACAGAATTCCTCTAAATCCTGCTGTTATTGTTTTTGCTTGTCTTTTGTTAGCTGGCTGTACAATCTCTTCACAAAGTTTATCGATAAGGCTCTGCGCAATGCAATGCAGAAACAGGTGAGGACAAATTAGCTACATGCAGCAGAAATCCAGCTTATGCAACTGACCAGATGTGTCTGCTAGTGCACAGTGTCTCACATTATCTTTTACTCTATAGTAAAATAAATAGATAACGTAAAAAGTACATCTACAGATGTCCCAAGCTTCACTGTTCACAACTAGTCTTTTGTTTGAAACATTTACCAAAAGTTTAGTTTAGAAATGTCTTTGTGAGCCTTTAATAATGACTTTCTCCAATACAAATCACTAATACCAGATTTGTTCCTGAAAATAATGTTCTTCTTTTCACTACTTGCTGTTGCAGATCTGCCCCCTGGTGGCTGATGCAGTATCTGATTTAAACCCTCAGCTGAAAACTCTCAATGGTAAAGTATCCTGTTTAGTTAGTCATTCAGCTGTTTCACTGATGATGAACATAT
>VUQG01024000.1:0-10445 GCA_015106755.1 Etia nguti | reverse complement strand
TGACAGGTTAAACCACAACAAATAGCAATAGCATACACGTGGTGTGTGTGTAGTTGTCTGCCTCTTATAACTCCAGTGATTTTCCTGCAGTTTGAAATCTCATGTGATCTTGTGAATTTCATGAGTCCAGCAACTAACCACTCTTACTAGATTGTATCATGTCATCGTGTCAATTTCATACAGATCCTACATGATTTAATTACGTTCACCATAGAAACATGAAATTATTTTGTTCAAATTACAAGTTAGACTTTTATAAATGTAACAACCACCCAATGTTCTTTTTTCGGTGTATCGAAAAAAGTAGGGGCGGCTGCTCGACTTGACTGAGATGGACGCCTTCCTCAAACCATGATCCAAAGCGCGCGTGACAAAATCACGCGCGGTGTTGCGAGATTTAACATTGCTATATTATTGACTTACTTCACTCGAACATGATATGAACAATTTAATATACCCTCTCTGCATATCATGTAGTTTCTACACTATATAGTTACACTTAACTTTAAAGCATGAGGCAGTTGTGTTAAATACACGCAAGATGCTTACATAAATCCAAGAGATGGCCAATCCTTTTTTTTCAGTGTATACTCTCTGCTCAGATTCAGGTAAAACTGCTTCTCAGTGCAAATGGACCAAAACCAACCCAAGAGTTTCACACAGAACAAATGGGATGTTCTTAAGTAGAAAATTCATTCACTGGATCCCAACCCAACAGAGCATACTGTTTTAGTTACTGAAGCTAAAAGTGAATGCAGCAAAGAGCTCCAAACCAGCAGCAACTGAAGGCGGCTGCAGTAAAGGCCTTAGCAGAGCTTCTCAAGGGAGGATACACAGCATGAGTTTGAGACTTCAGGCTGTCTGTAAAGAACTTTCATTGAAATATAAAAAAAAAATCTTTATATTTCAAATGATGCTAGCTTGTACAATTAATTTTGAGCCTCTGAAAATGGGGGATTATGTATAAAAATGACAGTTAACATCAATTTTTTGTAAAACCCACCAAATTAAAGCTGAAAGCCGGCGCTTCAATCACATCTTATTTGATTTAAAATTCACTGTGATGGCGTACAGAGGCAAAATGACAGAAATTGTGTCAAAGTTAGTGCAAAGTACCCTTAGATTACATCCAGTTAGATTCATTTGGCTCTAAATGGATGTCATCTAAGGGTACTTTGCATAGTAAGCTCAATACTTTACAGCATTTCAGAGAGAGAGAGAGAAAAAGCATCAGTCTCCTCTTTGGGAAACGCTTGGCAGACATTCCTTTTTAACGGGATAAAATCTGAACCAGAGTCAGGTCGGGGCAGCTGTCTTGCCTCCACATGTTGGGTTGAGAGGACAGCAGAGTGAGAAAAGATGAGTGTTTGAGAAATAACAGGCAATAAACACTGGGCAGGTTGGTAGGGCCAATAACCGCAGATCAGAAACACGAAGACCGTATCTGCAGAAAGGTGAAGGAGAGGCAGCGCAGGAAGGGGGAAAAAGACCAAAATACAGAATGAAAACACAAGTTAATGGCATGAAATAGTGACATGTACAGGTAATGCATGGGCGGAGAAAGCTAGCTCAGCGTGTAAAGTGGATTAGCAAAAAAAGAAGAAGAAGAAGAAAAAAAGAGAGCACTGGTATACTTATAAACCCCTTTAAAACATGGTTATCTCACCCTGGTGCATCAAAGTGCCACCGATTTTACCAGACTCATTTTCCTCTCACTCAGCAGTCAGCTGCAGCACCTAATTTATCACAGCAGACCACTTGTATAAATTTCCATCCCGCTCTCCTATACTTTGTGCCTCTTAAAATATTTAGAGCAAGTTGCACCGCTGATTTCTTCCATTTTACTTGCAAACCTCGCTGTTGTCTTTTAGTAAACAACAACAAACACAACTGCTGTGCTGCTCTGAAAACAGCCAGAATAAATGTCCCGCGTTCTGTAGATCTTTGCAACGAAACATTTGCATATCCTGTTTTTGTATCACAGTCGCCCACCACCGTTCGTTTACTTTTTTTTTTTTTTGTCACTATAACACTGCTCTGTTCTCTGTTACACTGGCAATTGACCAGAGCCTTTAAATTATTGGAATACCATACAATATTGCTAGAAATGGACATGTCATCCAAAAATATAATAATAATAACCCCCAAAGGAGCATTTATATGGCGCTTTATCTCATATTCGAACCCATTTCTCCACTGATACGATGCTATTTCGTTCTAAACGTTAGTTCTCCAGTATTTGACCAGAAACGCAGCTCCCTAGTGTCCACTACAGCTGCAAACTCTGCATGAGTTAAATTTAGACACGAGGTGGAAAAAAAAACAGTGCAATGGTGCTTGTGGAGGTGGAGCCGGTATTGAGGAGGTCATCAAGAAGCAAAGAGGCACATGCAAGAGGAAAAAGGGGTCTTATCTGTGGAGAGATGGAGCAGGAAATAGCGGTTTGAGGAATCATTTGCGGCGGCGGTTGGAGAGAAGGAAGAGAAAAGCAATCACAACTTAAAAAGGCTAGTGTGGAAAGGGGCTATTTACCCGAGAATGAGACTGAAAGCTCTTTTCGTTTTTCTTGTCTCCTTTGCACCCCCCACCCCCACCCCCACCCCCGCCCCACCCTTGGCCTTAAGGGCTGTAGAAGCTGTGAGGGAAAGTAAAGGGAAAGAGAGCAGATATGATAATGGTTAGAGTGGTGGGCTGTCAATGGTTTTCTTTACTTGCATGTTCATTAGCCCCCCCCAAAAAATGGCTTCAACATGAAAAGTACAGGATGTCAACAATTTCTTCCCATGACATAGGTGACAGCATTTATTTTTTTATTATTATTCAAAGGCTAAGTGGCTTTTTAAACTGCCGCCTTTCACCGACGAATGCGTCTCAGCAACACCCGTGTCTGACAAAGACACATTTGGCTGTCCGTGAAAGAAAACACATCTGCTTATTTCCCTTTTGTTTTGACAGCGTGTCCGCTAACTCATCCTCGGGGCTTGCTGTTAAGGGTTGGAAGTTACTGTGACGTGACACGTGGAAATAATCCGTGTAATTACCTGCTTTTCTCCTGTGTGCGTTTGCTAATTTCCTTATCAGGGGAGGACCGTTTCAAGGACCCGCTGAGCTGGGAAATGGTGGGAAAGAACCTTTGCGCCATGTCCATCCAGGGACTTGTCATGTTTGCCGTTACAATCCTCATCCAGTATAAATTCTTCTGCAAACCAAGGTGACTGTAAGAAACTTTAAAAAACCCCAACAAGAAACAAAGAAGAAAAAACAACTCTTCTTTGTGTTTTATCAGATAAACAAATTCTCTCCTGTTCGCAGCTGTTAGGATTAGTAATACGCTCTATATTGATTTTATATGAAACATCTGTTGCACTGCAAATGTGTTTTAGCAAATTCGAACCAATTATGTCTTTCTTTTCTTTTTTCTTCCACTCTTTTTTTTGTAGTGTTTTGTACTCTAAAAGCGAGGTTGCCATAGAAACTAATGCCCGTGGCTTCATCTATTTATGAAAATTGCAGAGATTGTTTCATTGAGCTTAAACTTTGACCAAGATAATTTGTCACACGAGTTCATGTTAATTTTAATGAAGGGTATTATGCCAACTGTGTTTGACTCTCTCCACTAGACTTATTTCAGGGAAGTGGCTGCCTGCGGAGGAAGAGGATATAGATGTTGCCAGGGAACGAAAGCGGGTGTATGAAGGCGAAGCCCAGGGCGACCTTCTGAGAATCTGTGACCTCACTAAGGTATCCTGCTTTGGTGCTTCATACATTTTCAGTGGTTTTATTTTTTTCAGTCATTTCCATCATGTTCTTGCTCGTACTTGATTTCATTTGGTTTCCTCGCCTCTTTGTAAAAAGTGTAATTGTATTTAACCCTCATCTTACCAACTGGGGCCTATATTTTTTTTCTTTTTGTCATATCTGAGGTTTTTTTTTTTTAAATTGTTCTAATATTTTATGACTTTTCTCAGTCAGTTTCCCACAAAATTACCCCGGCCACGGAGGTTATGTTTTTGGTGGTGTTTGCATGTCATTATTCTGTCTGAAAACACGATAGCTCTAAAGGTTTTGAATCAATTCTGATAAAACTTTGTAGGGGTGTAGAGTGGGGTTGTTTTAACAACCCATTCAAATTTGCCTGACATCCACCAATGTCTTCAAGGTCAACTTAACGATTTATTTGTCGAAAATTAACAAAAAGCCTTAAAACTTAGAAACTATGAATCTTACAAGTGTGCTGTGTATTTTCAACCTATAGAAAGTGATGTATAAAGATTCAAAAGTCAAGTCACCTTTGACCTCTGATCCTTCCTTCAAGGTCAAAAGATTGATCTCAAAGTCACAGTGACAATAATGCTAGATAGGGCTATTAACTGTTTCTTACTGCCATTGTTTGCATTGACAACATACAGGCATATAGGGAATGAGATACGGGGATTCTAAATATCACATCACTTTGGACCAATGACCTCTTCTTCAAGGTCAAAAAAGGTCAAACTCTCTTAAAATGTATTTTATCTTCAAACCTGCTTAAAATTCTTCTCCCTTTGTTTGTAAAGGTAACATTTAGTAAATATCATGTCACATTTGAGATGCAGCTGGATCTGCTGTATCTGAGAGGGCTGACCTCTGCCACTGATTCTGTTTATAATATTTATGGACAGAATTTGTAGGCACAGCCAAGAAACTCTGGGTGGAGAATTTGGGGATCTTGTCTCTGCTTTTTACAGATGATGTGCTTCTTGTGGCTCCATCGAACCGTGATCAGCCTGCACTGAGGCTGTTTGCAGCCATGAGTGAAGCAGGTGGGATGAGAATTAGCAACTCTAAGTTTAAGGCCGTTGTTCTTAGCTGGAAAAGAGTAGAGTGCCTTCTCTGGGTCAGGAATGAGTTGCTGCCCCAAGTGATGGAGTTTGTCTTGTGCTTTGTTCATGAGTGAGGGGAGAGTGGCGTGGGAGATTGGCAGACAGACTGGTGCTGTCTTGGCAGTGATGCTGACGTTGTACTGGCCTGTTCAGGTGTAGAGTGAGCTAACCGTGACAGTGAAGCTGTCAGTTTGCCAATGAAGCTTCATTCTGACCCTCACCTATGGCCGTGGGCTCTGGGTAGTGACCAAAAGAATGAGATTGTAGATTCTAGTGGTGGAAACAAGTTTCCTCGGGAGGGCGTCTGGGTTCGGCCTTACAGGAGCTCGGTCATTCAGGAGTGACTCAGAGCAGAGCCGCTACTCCTTTGCATCAAAAGGAGTCAGTTGAGATGGCTTGGCCATCTGACCAGGATCCCTCCTGGGAACCTCCTAGGTGAGGTGTTACAGGCTTGAAATGGAGGCCTCGAGGCAGACCCAGGACCTGCTGGAGAGATTAGATCTCAGGGGATGCTAGTTTTGTGTTTCAATTATTTTATATTGGGGTCAAAATAAGCCTGGTTGGCTTTACAATAAGTGGGCATATGATGTTTGACACCACAGGGAAAGAACAGTTTTAGGTAGTCATGAAGACTGTACTTGGGATAAAGAGGGCAAAGATTTTCATTATAGAAAACATGTGAATGAACTGAAACGTTGAGTAATAAACTCTCAGAATAATAATAATGATCTGTTGTTTTCCTTATATGTCATTAATTACATAACTATTAATGCTCAAAGAAGAAATTAGATTTGCTGTTGTTATTTTTTTGCTCGTTTGCTTTTCACAGTAATATATTCTTGGGGTCCCCAGCGACCTCAAGAATAAAGAATAAAGGATGAGGGTTAAATATTTATGGAAGTATACATTCATAAGTACAACAAAGAGCCAGGAAAAGCTTCCAACCTCAGACCATCAGGATTATGACCTTCATCCTGTGACCATTCACCTTTTCTGGCAACCTGATAAATTCACCCTGCCCTCTGCATGTCCTTGGCATCTTATTTTACAACTTACTTCTATAGATTATATAGATTAAGACTTTAGTTCACCTGCACGTGTGGACATGTGTGTGGGCGGAGTTTATTCCCTTTACGTGCTCCAGCAATATTCTTTTCCAGTGCAAATGGGAAAGACAGGTTGGTAGCCTGCAGCTGTGCGCTATCACAAACATCATAAGTGGGCAAGAGAACCAAACAAGATTACACTTTTAGAGGTGGAAAGGGTTTGTGCTCCTATGTAGCTCTGGCCCTCCTTTACTCGCTGTGTGGGAGACTGAGCATACTGTGGCGGTGCGAGCCTCAACACCACCAAGATTAACGTCTCATCCATTGGCAGATGTTCCCTCCCTGCGGGCAGTGTGGCAGCAGGAAGTGTCACCACAGCAGCCTGCTTTGCAGCTCCAGTGCCGACAGCTGGACGATCTAACAGCCTTTTGCTTCTTACCACCTCTCTTCGCTCCTTTACTCCCTCGGTCTGCTCATTCTCACCATACTTAATCTCTCACTCGTTGCTCACGAAACACAGTTGTGCGCCACACTCCCTAGGGTAATTACTGAACAAAACAGTTGGATGGGTAATGTATTACAAATCATCTTCAAAGGCAAAAAGTTGTAGAAATGCTAGTTGTTCAGCTAAGAATTGTAGAGCTAACATGTTTAAAGTTACTAAAATCACTGTTGCAAATGTGCCTTTTAAACAGTACGAAAGTATTCACTCGGTTTGGCTGAAATTGTCTGCTGTCGACAAGCACTTCAGTTATTGCTCATGTACGCCTTCGCAGTTGACAGCACGTCTACGAGATGAGACACAGTGGCCCATCGCCACACAAAAACAGCAGAGCATTGGCAGAAGGCATCAGGATCCTTCCTGCAGTGCCCTCATTGACTCCCTCCACAGCTGTGCCCCATCCATTGGGGGGGTGTAGATAATAAAATGATCAATGAGCACCTGGCTTTGGTGGCCATGTGCCACAGGCTGGGCCCTGTCATAAATCTGAGGATGCCTCTGAAGCGATCGACAGGCCATCAATCATCTGTCAGATACCTGCTCCTCCCCTTCCTTATCCTGCTGCACTAAACAGGAGCGTTTTGCTATGCGGCCCACCTGGTAGCCTCCACTTAGCTGCTGCATTAGCGTCGACACCATAATCGATGGAGACTGTAATGGAAGTGTGTCCGTCTGTGAGCATTTTCCAGGCCCAGTGCTGTCAGTTTAACCTTCCAGTCACTCACTGAGATGACAGGGAAAGTTTCAAGGAACCTCGTGACAGCTGTTTGGATTAAGGAGAATGAGTGATGAGTGGCACCTTGGCATACTACAAGTGTGCTAATGTGGTAATGTGTACTGAGGGCATTTAAGTCGTTCAAATGAGACTCCTTTGGCAAGAGCTCTTGGTTTTACATTTAGAGAGGGCGTACATTTGTCTACAAAAACATTTATACATAGTTTCAACTGTTCATTAGCCTAAAACCTATTTACCCATTTTTGAGTGATTACCAGACGCGATTTAAGTGATTTTGTGGTATTTAAGCTTTTTTCCAAAAAGTATATTTTCTGGCAGTTTTCCCTTTCTTAAATTTCATCCAAAAAGGCAAACTAGAGCCCACTTGTGACTTCAAGTTGGTTTCACCTCAACGTTTCACTTCTGATCCGAGAAGCTTCTTCAGTTCTAAAACCAAATGGTGGAGAGTCCCAGATATTTAAACCCTAGTGGAAGTTGTCCGTTAGGTGGGTCAATGACCCACTATTGATCATGTGCCTCATCACATGAGCCAAGGTGTGAAAAATGGCGTGGGTCATTATCATCAAAGGTTTCAAGTGAAACCATTGTGACACCTTGCCTCACCCTATCATGTGACTTATTGAGATCACCTGACACAAGATGTGAGGGGGTGGTTGGGGCGCAGGGAAAGGATCTCAAAACGGGATTGTGAGTGGCAGACAGTTGGTGTCATAACCCACCGCCTCTGTTCAAAGATGGTTGTTCATAGTGGACACAGATGGCCTCTTTTACTCCTCTTACAAATCAAGCTCAGTACCTTTAGGCATGTAGACGTGGTGAAGACAACCAGCTGAAGTTTCAACATGAGCACGAGAATGGGCAAGAAGGGCACAGAGGCTATATTCACCAAAATTGGACAATAGGAGATTGGAAAAATGTTGTGTAATGGTGTGGGGGATATTTTCGTGGCACACTTTGGGTCTTTTAGTACCAATTAAGCATTGTTTAAATGTCGCAGCCAACCTGAGTGTTCTTGCTGACCATGTCCATCCCAAGCAGTGCACCATCCTGTGATGGGTGCTTCCAGCAGGATAAAAACCATTTAACAAAGTTCAAATGATCTCAAACTGGCTTCTTGAACTTAACAATGAGTTCACTGTACGGACATGGCCTGTCTGATAGAGTGGTAAATTACCTGTAGGGACAGAACCTGTTTTTGTATCAGGCTGTAAATATCTTGTTTTTTTTCTTTTATTTCTTTTTTTTTTAGTTAAATCTTTGCTTTAAAGTTGGGAATTTTTCACATGAATCTGTTGGGATTATCTTGACCATCAGAGGACCTGCAGTTTTTGTCATTTCCAGAGGTTGGTACTTGTTCAAGACATGAAGAGTGGTGAGATCGAGGGGTACACGTTCTTTCAACAGGGCTGTGAAGGTAAAAGGTGACAAAAAAATGGGAACACTGGCACCCTGTGATACTGTGAGTCATGATGTGGAGTACTATTTAAAAATAAAAAAACACTATAAGTGTATATTTTTTAGCCAGAAATGCAGCATTTGAAACTCAAGACTTGAGATGTTAAAACCTAAATCTGTATTTTAGCCTTTTAGGTGCCGACATCCTATTTTCAAAACCGTCTCATCTGATTAGATGTCGGTCTGCTTATCATGACAGCTGCAGCGGTACTCGAGCCAGAGGGGAATTATCCTTTAATTGCCTTCCTCCGTACATATATCTCTTGCTTTGATGTAGCTTTAGCACCTAAAACTATCACTGAAAGGTAGTATGTGTAATCCAGATTGATAAATACTGAGTGCAGCTGCCAGATGGTGCTGAAAAAATGATGGATCTGTGCTACTCCTGCTTCTATCAGATGCTTTTGATGTGCCAACTGTGTAATAAATGTAATGTCATTGTTTGTCAGACTTAAATGGCAGACTGAAATTCACATTTACTTAGGATACAAAGTTTTAAAATACCAAGAAATGTAACATTCATACTAACAAAAATCTAGCAAAACATTTTTGTTCCAGTGTGGCTCTCCATACAAGAACATAACCATGCATAACACTCACAGAGAAGTCTGTTTTCAGCTTTTATGAAACCAAAACAGACACTCTTTTTTAACTCAAAAGGGCACAGTGCTGTCCTTGATTTTGAATGCTAAATATCTTAAACTGTCACACTCTCCAGTAAGAACAAAGGCCTTGTCTTGTCTTTCCACATGAGAGCAAAGCAACACTGATTCCAAGTCACACTGAAAGCAAACCCATATGTAGTCTTCAAAGTAGAAGAGCACCAAAAAAATGCTTAATTTTGTTGGATGTTCATGATTTTTGTTTAGAATTTAACATAACATAACATTTTCATTTGAAGTAGAAGTTTCCATATTTTGCGCTTTTCAGAAAAAAGATGAAAGTAAATCTGTGGGAAGCCACCTTTTTATTGAAAGTTTAACCGCGCAGCCTTGACATATTGCTGACTCACAATCCAATTACAAGAAATTTTATCGTGTTCTGCATTGTTGAAGATATGATTCTGGTTCTGATTGGAACTTGTGTGGTCAGTCTGATGGTCTATCTTGGTTTGGACAGGCATTTATTGTGATGAGATGTTCAATATTCATGACACTGGTCATTTTTTTTCCCTCCCCATAGAGCAATAACAACATCTTAAAGCAGGATATTTGAGTTTAACTAGCCAGAGCTCATATCTAAACCATATGTTAGTTTCAACAAGTATGCCACCAAAAAATAATACCGAAGTAACGTCACAGCCTATCTAAGATGTTCATAACTATTCCTTTACCCATTGGTTTACCTTGATGTCTCACATTTTTTCTGTTGCTATCATAAGCTAATGATACCGCTGGCTAGCTTAGTTAGCAATTCAGTGTTATACTAAATGGGACACTAATTTTGGCTAGCATAAACAGGTTTAGAAATGTACTTACTTGAAAAACTGGAGAACGAGTTCTTTTTTGTCTAGATCCAGTGAACCCTGAAATACATGGTTCCCACCTGTGGCTGGAAATGATGCATACTTTTAGGTCTTAATAATTTAAACATTAAAAATGTATCAATATTAATCGCTTACTTAGCTGTTCTCTATCCACTGTCTCTCGACACTATTAAATATTTCTTAACTCCAGATGTAGAGAAATAATCTGTTCACTCATAGAAGCCGGATTCTTTTTTCTTTTTTTTTTTTTGCCTGTCCCGTTTGGATCTTTAGTCATCAGAATTATTGTCTGAAGGCCAAGAAAGATGCCCAGCGGATTTACTTTACCAAGTGGACCATCCCGGCCTTGCCATATTGG
>VUQG01023989.1:5811-18996 GCA_015106755.1 Etia nguti | reverse complement strand
GGGGGGTGGGGGTGGGAATTACGTGTGTGTGTGTGTGTGTGTGTGTGTGTGTGAGCGTGTATCGTATCCAAACTTTTGCGTTGACTTCACCCGCCAACCCAGTCCCAGGCGTCAGGGCATATTTTTAACAATGTGTGTGTGTCTAAGACTTGTGAATGAGAATTGCTGTTACAAAGCCCAGAGCTGTTTCACATTACAAGGAAGCTGGGGTTAATTTCCTGTTGATGGACGCAGCTGACTTGCAGATAAAAACAGGTTTAACAGGGCGGGATTAAGCAGCCGCTGTAGCGCTCAGTTGTTTAGGAGGTGAGACTGGTAGGTGAAGTGTAGCATTAAATCTGAGGTATTTGGGCCAATTCATACATGTAAGGGGTGAACTTAGAGATGCTGAGAGGATTTTCATATTGTAACATGATGGTTTAGGTTACAGTAGCCTGGAGTAAGGTTTACTAAAAGTAAAGCTAGATTTTCTCATCTAAAGTGGCTAATGACCTCTCTTGGAACCTCTCGTGTAAACATGAATGGACCATATGCATATTGGTGACACATGGTTACATCCACTGTAGTAATCTTTTAATCTTTATATTCTTTGCACAGAGTCAGAATTTGTTACTATCCCAACCTTCAGTATGCATTTGGAGAGAGAATAACAAATGGAGTGGTTACTTCTTTACTCTTCAAGCACATGCAGATATGATATTCCAAGATCCACTCTTGTTCTTGCTCTATTTTGTTCTTCACCAATTCCTCCGGATTATCCCTTGTTGGTTCACTAGCTGATCACTAAATTCAATTTGGGATGCTCTGGTTGTCTGAATACAGCCATCTGCTGCATGTGTCAGTTTGATGAGAGTGGAAAAGACCAAACCAAAGTTTTGAGGTTTAAAATTACAACAATCACTTAAAAAATGTCTTTGTATTAGCTGAGGGAAACTGCAGAGCTGGGTGGTAATTTTCTCACATAAGTGAGAGTCATCACATTACAGACATAATACAAATACCAAGTACAGCTTTAAATTCATAGAAATTCACAACACATTAAGCTGATAACCTATATTTGTTGCTAAAATGAACAGTTCATTGGAACTGAATTGGTTTTGTTAACTGATTTTCTGCTGCTTTACTACCTCTGTATTATACTGGTAAAAAATGGCAAAAATGCAAGGTTTGCATCTATCCATCCATCCATCTATCCATCCATCCATCTATCCATCCATCCATCTATCCATCCATCCATCTATCCATCCATCCATCCATCCATCCATCCATCCATCTTCTGCTTATCCGGGGCCAGGTCGCGGGGACAACAGCCCAAGCAGAGAAGCCCAGACCTCCCCCTCCCCAGCCACCTCCTCCAGCTTGTCTGGGGGAACACCAAGGCTTTTCCAGGCCAGCTGAGAGATATAATCTCTCAAGCGTGTCCTGGGTCTGCCCCGGGGCCTCCTCCTAGTGGGACATGCCTGGAACACCTCATCCAGCAGGCGCCCAGGAGGCATCCTTGTCAGATGCTCGAACCACCTCAAGTGGCTCGTTTCGATGTGAAGGGGCAGCGCCTCTACTCTGAGCCCCTCCCAGATGGCCAAACTTCTCACCCCATCTCTAAGACAGAGGCCAGCCACCCTTCGGAGGAAGCCCATTTCCGCCGCTTGTATCCGCGATCTTGTTCTTTCGGTCTCTACCCACAGCTCGTGACCATAGGTGAGGGTAGGGACGTAGATTGACTGGTAAATTGAGAGCTTCGCTTTTACACTCAGCTCTCTCTTCACCACAACAGACCGGTACAGCGTCCGCATCACTGCAGCCGCAGCACCAATCCGTCTGTCGATCTCCCGCTCCCTTCTCCCATCACTTGTGAACAAGACTCCGAGATACTTAAACTCTTCCACTTGGGGCAGGAACTCGTCCCTGACCCGGAGTGCAACTAATCCTAGTTTATTTTATTTAGGCTAGAATAACCATGTGGCATGTGTAATGTATTGTAGGCTGTGCTTTGAGGCTTTGAGGGCCTCATTCATTAAGAAAAACTTCCAAATCAGCAACCAAACAGAGACACACAAATGCGCATGTAGTCTCTGCACAAAGTTCATGGGAGACTTCCAGTCTTACCCGAGAGAGAAGACACATTTAAAATACATACAGTAGTAGTTAGCACTCCCTCCATGTCACGCTCCACAGAACTCCTCAAGGGACCCTATAGGAAACCCATCCCTCATTTTCCCCTCTTAATAAGGGACCGCATTTTATATGGCTGCGACAGAAGGTTTGTGTTAGCGTCGTTAACAATAGCCACAGTCCCAGCCACTGCTGCCACGACCGCCCTACCCCTCCTCTCAGGAACACCTGGGACTCATTCTGACCCTGCAGGCCACACCCTCACTTTGGCAGTACCTGACCAGAGACTGGGCACCCCAGTGTGGATTACCCTCTTCCATTAATTCAGAGTAGCTGTGAGAGAATGAAGGGAGTAACCGCAGTGTTTTTCCTAAGTTTACATTTTAGAGGCTCCTTCAGTATGACAGACCCCTGATTGGACTGAGATGGATGTATTTGGCCACTGGGGTGCAGAGAGGAACGCTGCAGCATGAGGAGGAAGTGGGATGTTAACAGAAGTCTGAGTAAAAGTTCAAATACCAGGAGGTAAATGAATGTGTGCTACATATGCGCTCTGGTACAGTAATAACAAGTGGACATACACAAACAGACATAAACTCAGAGACAAAGGGGCTTTGAGTGGCTGAGTAATCTCCTGTTTTCTTTACAGTATGTTGTAGTAACCACTAATCTTCTCCTGCCTCAGATAATTATTGATATGTCAATAAAGAGTATCTTGTGTTCTTTCTTGGTCAACTATATGCCTATGAATAGTAGTATAAGGTGAAAGTTGTTTATTTGTTCATTATATAAAATAAATGAAATATTCATGCACCATAGAGTGCCAGTGAGTCAAAAAATAAAGAAAGAAAACATAATGCAGAAAATGCATTTCAAGGGCATAAAGTAAATTTGATGGAGCTGGGCTGAGTACCCATAGTGGTGTCACAAATGGTGTAATGTAAATGTAGCAAATGTATTCAACATTTAGTTGTTATTACTCAAGAAATCAAAAATGAGTAAGTAACCAGCACAGTTTTTCCAAGTAGCTTGCCCATGAACTCCATAAACATGGACCAGTGCAAGTAACGCTAACTTTAGCAGCTAATGCCTCTTGCATAGTGTTCATCTGAAAGCTTTCATTCATGATAAAACAATGTAGTTTGGGTGAAATGTATTTCATTTCAGGTGCTGAAATACAGCGACTCAAACTGTATCAAATAAATTACACCCCTTTTCCACTAGTACTTACTCGACTCGACTCAAATCGTCTCAGTTTTTAGGGTTCCGTTAGGTCGTAGTATTTGGTACCAGTTACCTTTTTAATATCTACTCCACCGGGGTTCAAAGTGATCTGAGCCAATCCGAAAATGTGATGTTAACAGACTGCATGCCACCGATTGGCCAGGTAGTGGCGTCGTTCGTCATTCGAGTCATTAGAGCAACTCCTTCACAAAAATTGAAAAACCACCATCTTTGAAACCCAGCAACAGGATATTGGAGGATCATGGCTCCGCACAAACCAACAGCATCGTCCAGCGACGAGATGCACATGCTTGCCGTCGGTTTATCAGCAGGTATACTATCGCTTCAATGTCCTACATTGTTGTGTTGTTTGTGTCGCATACAAATGACGTCACAGGACTTTTGGTGGCATGGCTAACCGTACATTCTGGTGGTACTCAACTGTAATGGAGAAAAATCGAAAATGAGTAGAGTAGAGTCAAGGTGAGCTAAGTAGGTACCAGCGGAAAAGGGCTAGTTGTGCAAGTGTTGACAATGTGTTAACAACACAATGCCTCCTAGCTAGCATCCACCATTAAAGATGCTGATTAAAATCCACATTAGGAATCATGAACTTTTGTCAACACAATTTTATGCCCTCAAGCTTGTACCCTTTTTATTGAAGGATTAGATAAGCCTTAAAAGAGTGAAGCTGATTCAAGCTGTCTAAGTAATCCAAATCTGAGTCCCCTTACTGTCTTTGGGAAAAATGAATGGGAATCAGGATGCATGAAATAGCTCTTTCAGTATTGCAACTTTATTACGCCCTGGTTACAAATGATCTTTTACAAGGTTTTATTTTACAATGCATCGGATCTTTTTTACATCAACTTTGTGGTAGTATTTTTGAATTCAAAAAAATATTCTCTATAAGGGATATCCCCACTCCCCCTATGCTATTCTTTGTGTCAAATCTCTATGTTTATAGCTTTGATGGTCCACTAAAGATTCTTGTGGTAATGTGTAAGTGTGCATTTGCATCTTTACATGACAGAATATGTGTAAACCCCCTGTCTCCAACCCCTTGTAATGTTAACCCACAGTCTACACCACAGTTGGCCCAAAGTCTGCCAGCCCCCTCCTCATATTTATCCCAACATCACACTCCACCCTCCCCTCTCAAAAGTCCCCTACTTCCCTATCCGCTATCCTCCTCCACTTCCCCCTCACATTCCTGAATCTCACTGCCATAAACAACTATTAACTTAATGGTTACAAAAATCATTAAAGAAGGAACATCTGTGCACCCGGCACAGCCAATCAGGGGAGTCAATAAGCAGCCGAGGTCAGGAAGGAAGAACGTGGTTGGCTGTTTAGAGTGCTTGCACCTTGTTGCGTCCCTCCCACTGCCATGCATGCTCTTTATAGTCTGTTTAGTGAGGGGAAGAAACAGCGGGACTCGGCCGGGTAAAAAAAGAGAAGGCGGGGTGGGGGTTTTTAGCAAAGACACACAAACACATGGAAATGGTTAGCATCTCAGCAGTGGCAGGCTGCAGCTTGCTCTCTTTCGTTCTCTGTTCTTTTTCTTTTTCATTTTCAATCTTTATGTCTCAAAATAGGAACCAGATTGCCACTGTGGCTGCTTAATTTGGGCCCCTTCAGCATTTAAGGATGTAACTGCAAATTGAGGTGGAAAATTGTAAGAAAATAAAAAAAACTGATCAGTTTCAGTGCAGGCATAAATCACATAATTACAGAAGTGAAACAAGCTTGAGCTTTTTCAGTTAAGGGTATGCTTACACAGCTACCGCTCTATTAATTCCACTTTAAGCTATAAGGGAGTGTGCTGCGGCAGACACAATCTATATATTAACAGACACAAGTAAATATAATGGAAAAGTCTATATCTGTGGTAAGTAAAATGCTCCTTTAATCCCTTGGCCACCTGTGAGTTTTCTGAGAATGAGGATCAAAACAAGAGGGGCAACATAAAATCAGACTGGGACTAGCAGGACTGGGACTAGCAGGCCCGTGCAGAACGCCTACGGCCACCGCTGCTTTCCCTCAGTCCATATTGAGTGTGACTCATATCAGACACAGACCCTTGTCTCCGCTCTGTGAGTCTCAGCGGCTGAGAGGGCAACGCTGCAGCAAACCCCTTTGCCCCGAGATGAAAGCATTTTCCACTACACATAATGCGCATGAAAATAATACGCACATTGTATAATCAGAGCGCCAAAAGGCCAGAAATACATTTGCTGCATACAATGAAGCTGCTGTGCCGTTTGGTTTACTGTGCAGGGCCCTGGAGCTAAGTTCAAGCGACATGGTGAGAGCCGTAGTCCTGCACAGAGCCATGTCTAAATGAAGCTCCAGCGAGGTGTTTCCTCACACTCTACCTGGGGCCAAGGTGGGGGTTGAAATGGTGTACATTTTAGCAACTGTTTTTTTATGACGTGACAAAGTTATTGGTGCAGGTGAGGACACCGCGGGGAGGGACATGGGGCGGAAGAGCAGCGATGTGAGCGTTTGCATTCACAAAAGCGCCTGTGAATGCAGGAGAATGATTTTCTTGCCACTCGTGGCTGGTTTTTGTGTTCCCACGGAGCTGGAGCCAGAGTTTCCTGATGTGTCCGTCGGGAGTCGGGTACAGAAGATCAAACTGAAGAGGGTCTGGAAAATGGCGGCTGCTTTGAGTAACATAAACAGATCATAAAAAGGCTCTTCAGTTCAACTGTGGGAGTCGAGTGCAGCTCAAGACTCCCAGTTTATAGACTGGAGTTAGAGTAGGCATCACTTCAACTGTCTCTCCTCTGATTTGGGTCACATCCAAGACCCTGAGAGCGACGTTTCTGTTTGTTTAGACGTTACAGATCTCTAGTCACTTAATAAAACCTACATTCACTCAGATTTGATATACCACGTGGGGACTGTGGCATAAGTTAGTTCAATATGGGGAAATTCACCGGGTCTGCAACAAGGAGGCCTTCCAGGACATATTACATCAGCTCAGTCTTACAAGTGGAGTCAGATATTTTGGCTGCTCTCTGAGAGTTGCCACTTTTTCGAGACTGTCTCCACCCGTCCCGGCAGAGGTGTTGGCAGCGGTACCTCAAGCTTGGCGACAGGTCTCCAGCCGACCTTGGTCTTGCCTCAGTCGAATATTACAACGGTCTGTCTCCTTGATAAATAAATTTCTCAGAAAAGCTGTTGTGAGTTCACAGTATGAGCTCTGGAAGTGAGTACAGTGTGGTTTAGAGGCCTAGAGTGTTGATGCTGGCACAGCGAGGTGTAAAAGTTATGCAGGCACACCACAAAACTGTAAACTAGGACTTCCTTGTTCGGTAGTGTGCCACCGTTTTCTGACATTGTGTGTAAAATACGGCTATCTGGCAATGTGTTTGGACTTATGGGAATTTCAGGGGGTAGTAATAACAGCGTGAACACTGAAAAAGGAATTTGAAGTGAGACTGTGAAGCTTTTGAAAGAAGGAAAGCAAAAAGTAAAATTTATGAACGCACCCTTGTTCAGTTAATTCCTTTTTTTCCCTCTCTCGTTGCTCTCTAGCTTTCGCTCTCCCTGAGAGTGACTGATTCAAACCCTTTCGTCTCCTCTGGCATGTAAATCCAATCAGAAGTGTATGTGTGATGTAATGCAAGAATGAATAATGATTCATAAATGAAAGAAACTGAATTAAAGCAAAAGAAAGGAAAAACAGCAACATGTGACTACATGGTTAAAAAAAAGTTGGGGGAGACAGATGCAAGTTTAAAATGTCTTGCATGTTTGTTTTCATGTGTGTGCACTTTAGTTTGGGGTAGATGCATATTGTCTTCCATCTCATTTCATCAACTCCAGTAAGCATGAGTGATTATCACTGGAGACTTGAAACAAACGTGCTACTTTAAATATGTGGATGAAATGCAAAAAATGATCCAAAATAGATCAAATGCAGTCAAACACTTTGACTTTGGATGCAGCACTTTGCCTACAAAAGACGGAGTGTGGATTTTGTAGCGTATCGGAAACCGTAGTTGTCACTGGTCATGTTGTGCAGTTTGGATGATTTCTGTTCCTCCAGTGTGTGGGACTCTGAAAGGCCACCTGTTAGGCTTCCAGCTTACTGTGACTGTAGTAGATGGTTTTATCTTCATTTTTCTTGCTTCAGCATTTTTGCAAATGCAGGCTCTGGAGGCAAAAACAAAAGAAATCACTCCGATAATATCATGAAGGTGATCTCACTTTGGTACTTGACTGGAGTTAACCTCTTTTGCCTGAATTTTCACCCTTTTTAAAAAAAATGTCTCCCACAATATTCCCAGCTTTATTATTGTGGATCAAATGGTAAATGGTACTGCCAGGACTTAGGTTTATGAGGGACTATTAATTTTTTTAATTATTGTTTTTTAGTATTTATAAGTGGTGGCTGAAGGCAGGTTGGATTTCATGCAATGATTTTAATCTTACAAATGTTTAGTTTTGGCTTATACTGTAAATGTGGTCCAACAGGTGTTTAGACCATGCAGTACTACCCTACTATAGCAACTCCCGGAAATTGCAACATTTTAGCTTTCGAAACAGAAATAACTACTATTAGATAGTTAATTCACAATGAATTATTGTGATGTCAGCCTTTTTCATATTCAGCTCAATTCAGTTTTATTTATATAGGGCCAAATGACAATAACAGTCACCTCAAAGTGCTTTATACTGCAAGATAAGGACCCGATAATATAGAGAAAAACCATCAACAACAGCTATGAGCAAGCACTTGGTGACAGTGGAAAGGAAAACCCCCTTTCAACAGGAAGAAACCTCCAGAAGAACCAGGCTCAGGGAGGGTCAGCCATCTGCAATTATGTAAACTACACATGTGAACACTTTAACTTCATTGTAGACTTGAGTATTTTTGATACAGGGCCGGATTTAGCACCTCAATTTTTTATTTTTTGCTTCCACTGACTGATTTTATATGCGATTCTTGCTATTTTCCCTTTAAGAAGTCTTTACTTTTGTACAGTTACCTGATGTTTGACCATTTTGAACTTAGATAACTGTTGCATGCTGGTGCCCAGACACATCTTATTTGGCAACTGTCAGACCTATAATTGCTTTTTAAGAGTTAAGTTTTACGCTGTTTTATCTATGCCCTGTGTAGTCTATATGAGCCTCTGCCACTGTTCCACAGAGGAAGCTCCTGTCTGGCAAACAGTCAGCGTAAGCTGGTTCATAAATATTAGTTTAAGGCCTCGGCCCGCCATGTTCTGCCATCTCCTCTCGGCAGCCAGGGTCAGAGGAGCCATAAAACATGATTAAGTGAAGGAGCTGTAGCTGTAAAGTTCATTCAAGCCGCTCATGGATGAAAAATGACAGTGAAATCAGTCGCAGCATGGGAACACGTCTGGGCTCTCGGTAATGATTAAACCCCTGGTTTGGATAACCAGTGGCAGACGGACACAGAGCTGTGATAACTAGGAGAGCAGAAACATCTGCATTGTGTTCTTTTTTATCACATAATGAGATTTGCAAAGGAAGATTTAGGGTTTGTAGTACAGTATGAGCTATACAGCAATAATCTAGACTGCACTAACATAACATTGCAGGACATGCCGGTCACAAATCATGTGGTGACACTGTCACATTTACCGTAATAAGCAAGATAATGCAGCAGGTTACTGATTGCATCTTTTGAAGAAGAAACACTGCAGCTGTGTTACTGGCCATAAAATAAGCAAGAGTATACAATATATACCAATGTATTCACGTGTCTAATGGCACCAGCGACTCTTTCAGTAATTAAGAACACTGCACGTTGTTTGAAATTGTCCTCTCTCTGAAACAACATCAGAAGTGGTTTGCACAAACTGTTACGACTTTCAGCAGTTTTTGTCAATTTCGTGTGGACAGCACTACCGCAACTACAGGTGCTCTTCAGCTGGACTTCAAGCAGACTTCAAAGCCTGGACTGTCCATTTATTCTGCAGTTACACTACAGGAAACATTGTTTGGCGACTGCGGCACAAACAAAATGCCAGCTTGTGATTGAATGGAACCAGGTTGGCAGTTACACTCTGTTTGTCATAATATGACAATTATCTGTGATAAACTCACAAAAATTACAGTCTGTATTCCCAGAAATTCATATTAACCTCTGACATTCATAACCTTTTCCATTAGTACCTACTGGGGTCGACTTGACTCGGCTCGACTGGTTTTCCATTACAACCCAGTAGTACCTTGTTTGCGTGCTTGTCATCATAGCAACGCGTCTGTGCGTCCCGCGACATAATTAATATGCAATACGAATGCTACAACAAAGGTGGATGCTGCTTGGTTTGTAGCTTTTCGTCACACTCCACTCGAGGGATCACGGCGTTGTTTTTTTGTATCCATTTCCTTCGTTCCCAAGTTTTCAAAATGGCAGTTTTGAATTTTGTGAACAAGACGCTCTCATGACTCATCATGTGACATTACGGACCAGCCAATTGGTGGCATGCAGTCTGACGACATCACATTTTAGTACCTGTTTGGATCGCTTGGAACCCCGGCCAAGCAGGTACTGAAAAAGTACCTGGTACCAGGTACTATGACCTAATGGAAAACCCTGGAAATCATGGCCAACAGTGACGAGTTGCTCCGATAAGGTACTAATGGAAAAGGGACTATAGAGTCCTCCCAGAACCTCATAGATTTGAAACAGAAATTCCTCCACAAATAGTGATGTAGTTTCTGCAGAACAGTAGTTGAACTGCAAATTTACCGCCTAACCTTGCACTTATATAGATATATTACCACAATACAGTTAGTTGGCAACCAGTTGAATTGATTCCCCTATTGCAAAGAGACGACTCACAGACCAGTTGTGCTCATCGACACAGAATGATTCGACTGATTGACTGCAATATGTTGAAAAGCTGTCTACATTCATAAATTAGGAGGCAATCATTTCCAAATCTTCACCAGTCTGTCTTGTAATGATTGCAATCAGCCTGACTTGGATCTCGATTGCTTGGAGACAGGTTGCAATGACTTGCAATTGAAAGTGGTCACGCACAGGCTGAGGGTGTTGCACGCTCAACATTTGGGCACAACTGCTTGCAATCGGTCACTGAAAACTTAAATGCAAACAATTTCATTGAGACTGCCCTTCTATTTTTACTCTAGTATGACTGACTAAAGCCTGAGTAATGAGTGAATCGCCTTATAGACGGGGCTTTAGGTTTAGTGTTTGCATGCATGCTTCTCTTTACTATCTTTTGTCATGTAAAGAAAAGGAGGTACATTGGCTGGGCAAGGAGGATATCGTCCAGTATAGCGTCACAGCACAGTAAGTTCAACAAAGAAAGCTTTTTGTTTCACTGTATCACACTGACATTTAAAAAGCATATCATTTGAATGCACTTCCTCTCGGGCAACATCCGTAGCTCTCCTGATCAAACAGACAGGAAGGTAATGTCTTTTGTTAGTGCTGCTGAATGACACTGACGCTGCCAGGAGTAATTATAGGTAATTGGTAGGACAATGAGGTGATGACAGCTGTGGAGCCGTTGCAACATAAGGGCAGGGATGGGCCCAGCCCTCAGTATGGGCAGTACTCTTACCTCACTCCCCACCACTGTCATGATCGACTGGGCACAATTAAGGCACACAATAACCTTTTTGTGGAAACCCGTCCGGCACATATCAACATCACATCTGAAGGAGGGAATTGATTTTTTTTCCCACACCACACTTTTTCTGTGTCTCGCCCTAGAGAAGCATTTATTTTAATCAAAGAAAAGAAAGACAAATAAACGCATTCATGAAAGGGTTTACAGGTCTGCAGGACCCTCAATCAAAATAAACCTTTGAGAGGTGTAAGAAAATACTCGGAGGACGGAGGCCTGGCTTTAATGATGATAGCCAGAATGAGGAAGTATTGCATGGCTCTTAAACACTATATGAGTTATTCTTTTCATTTTGTGTGACAGCTTGTTTCTGTGGTAGCAAAGGTTTAAAAAAGAAAAAGAAGAAAGAAACCGTCAGTTAATTCACTTGTCGTTCTTGGCACCGGTGGACCTTCCTTCCTCTCCACCCTCAAGTCAAATGAGGGATTTGGTGGTTAAGAAAAAAATGGAATTGGTTGTTGTTGGGAATTTCCTGTCAAATTTGCTGAGTGCTCCGTTTGCTTAGCAACACATTAACCTCTGTTTGCCTGTGGGAAGAACTGAGCCCAAAGCCCTTTCAAACTAAAGACGAACCCAGTGCCTGGGAAAGTAATTCTATTTATTCCATTTCATTTTCTTTTTTTTCCCGGCGGGTGGAGGTTCCCTGTTCACACTTGAGTCATGTTCTGAGTCATGTAGTGTTGAAGCTGGGGCAGATGGATGGGTCAACATAGCATTTAGATTAGAGATCACTGTTTGTTTCCCTTGTGTCAGTATTTCTGTACAGATATGCAAAAAGTTTGATTTTATTATGTAGCTAATGAGAAAGTGGCTTTTCAGCTTTACACTTCTCTGTGTAACTTCTCTGTTACACAGAGAAGTGAATCAACAGCAATCTCAACTTCACTTCAGCTGAGCATTTTAACAATAGCAGCCATGCTCAAAGCGGTCAGGAGGTGCACACAAAGATTACCTTGAATGACGGATCACCCAGATTTAGGGGTTAGGATTGTAATTGGTAAATATCATAACTTCTCAAAGTTATACTTCTGTCTTTGCAGTAAAAAAATAAATACAATGAAAAGATTCTTTCTAGTCGTTATTTTATCACCTACTGAGAAATTTCTAGCAGAAGCGTCAGATTTAGCCTCCAACGTGAGAGAGCTTTGATTTTTCTAACTTGCAAGTGAGCCGATAAACATATCAACCAAAATATGTCATTGTTAAAGATGTAATCTTCGTTTTTCAGTTTTTAAAGGGACTTATTTTTATTATACTTATTAAATCACAGTATTTAAATGTGGGTCAACAACTGTTTCCAAATTTATAATTCTAATTTCTTGGTTCAGTGTGGTTAACCTACACCGTTTATACTTTTTTTCCCAGACTAGCTCAGATTAAACGAATCATTAAATTGTTGCTCTAAAAAGTAACAGGATGGAGAGAGAGTGGCTAACTATGGCACACAAATTTTAACCTGCTTGTTGTGGTGAAGAGAGACAGAGTGAGCATTGAGAGACAAAAAAAAGAGCAATACCAATAAAGAGTCATGAGACATTAAACGTACTAATACTGAAACTAATACACACAGAAATGTCAGCCTATTGAGAACAAAAATGGTAATATCCCTGCACAAATCATTCTTGTTTTCAATCTAATAAAAGTACATATTTTAAATCTGGGCTGTTTATTGAGACTTTGTGTATTACCCAATGGCATGGCAATGAACTTTGGTGGGACAAAGCCCCCATTGAACTTTTCCCTCATAGATAAAACATAAAGTGAATCAGTGGCTTAATATGAAGACAGATAGGGGAGAAAGAAAATACAGTTTTGCTTTTTATTTTTGCAGAGGTCAACAAAGTTTAGAAATAGACTTTGCAGGAGGGAAAACCACCACTGTAATAATAAATGACAAAATACTGTATTAAAAAAAATACATTCAACAAAGAGGCAAAGAGAAGAGTGAACGAAAAGGACAAATGGAAGTCAAAAATGAGTATCACCACTATACAGCTAACACCCACATACTAAAACACAGGTTTCACAGAGCACTTTGGTGCCACAGATTGGTTTGATATCTGAAACCTATAAAGTAACTCCCATAAAGTTCAATAATAAAAAAAATATTTAAAAAATAACTGATCCCCATGATAGCACTTCTACTTCACTGAAATTCATGTAACATAGCTTTGACGTTGCTCTTGAGTGCAACAAAATAAAA
>VUQG01023986.1:11568-22749 GCA_015106755.1 Etia nguti | reverse complement strand
ATGCACAGTGACTCCATCTGCTGCAAGATGATGTTGTAGGTTTTTGGTGCTGGTCTGTGGGTTGACTCTGACTGTTCTCACCATTCGTCGCTTCTGTCTATCCGAGGTCAGGGGTCACTGAGCTTACCAAGCCAATTTGAGTTCTAATAATTAGTTCTAAAGGTTTTGGAATCAATAAAATGGCAACAGTGCCCAAATTAATGCACCTGCCTGATTTTGTTTAAACAATTATTGCACACTTTCTGTGAATTCAATAAACTTCATTTCACTTCTCAAATATCACTGTGTGTGTCTCCTATATGATATATTTAACTGACATTTTTTATTGTAACAACCAACGATTTATACAGGAAAATAATGACTATTGACAAGGTTGCCCAAACTTTTGCATCCCACTGTATGTGTGTGTGTGTGTGTATATGTATGTATACCTTTTTAAGTGATTTCAATCTTCATCATTTTGTGTGTACTGCTTTTTAAAAAAAATTATCCAACTTTGAGTGTTTTAAATGTTTTTTAGGGCTCATCCATGTGCGTCAGAGTTTAAAAACCTTTCAGCCAATCGATGAGCTGAAGAAGGGTCCATTCACCCTGCGGGTGCAAGTCCTGGGGTACCAGCCGACCGATCTTGGGGTGGAGGTGGACATCTGTCTGTCTGCTACTTCCCGCTCCAGATGCGTAGTGTGGGAAAGTGTCCTGACACTGCTGTCCGAAAACAAGCTTCACAAAGCCATCAGATGCTCACCTAAGAATGAAAATGAGAGTGAGTAGTATCACGGTGATTTCCCTTCAGAATATTTGTGTTTTTAAAGCGACAGTACACTTAGAGTTTAAACTCACCTGCTCACCATGACTTTGATCTTTGTTCTAGCAGGTGAGAAAGATAAGCCAGCACCAGACACTCTGAAGCAGGTGGAGCTCAGAGTTCCCTGGACTCCTGACCTGAAGTGTACATGGAGTTTTCCATGTCAGCTCCTCTCTCTGCCAACCAGGCTCTTTAGATTCACACCTCACAGAGCACCGAGTCTCTGGATGTTCTCTGTCTGCTTGGCTGAAATCGAAAAGCACAAAGGTAATGCGAATTATCAGATGATGACAATATTAATTATCACTATGAAGGATGGCTCTGTCCTGTTCTAGCGTGTCAGCTAGCTGCTCTGTTTTGCCAACAGGGGTTAAAGTCATCACAGCTCCTGTCACCGTCACTGCCCAGTTTAAGGAGCCTCTACTGGTTCCAGGAAAAGTGACGGTCAGTTTTTGGGAGGCACCCGAAAATAAGCATCAGTCCCAAAGCCTCTGCTTTCAGATGCAGCAACACGGAGGTGGCAAAGCTCACCTGGTGGGACTGATTTCTAGGTGTTGATGATTAACATAGAATGTTGTTATTTGTTATTCAGATTTTCACTGTTAACAGTTTGACTGTCAGTAGATTGGCAGGTTACAGTCAGCTGAATTCTGTTTTCTTACCCCTCCCAATTCAAGTGCATAATCTCAGCTACAGTGGCTGTTATAGAACAAAAGGTTTTAGTCACCTAAGAGAGATCAAAACCATTACATTTAGACTGCACCCCATAACAGTTTGCTGCTGGCTGGCGTGTTTCTACTACTGTTTGTGTAAAACAAATATATTTTTGTACACAGTATTTTTGAACATGTTGAATAACGTCAAACTTTTCGGAACTTTTCTGTCGGTAAGTGCTGCTGTTTTTTTGCTGCTGTTAGCTGCTGTTAGTCTGCCAGCTGCTCTTGTTAGCTGCTTTGGAGTAGACTCTAACTCTAACTCTCATTTGATGTGAGAATCAAGCTGTTTATCAGAGGGAATGCAGGATTTTAAGGATACTTGATCCTAACATTAGCTGGTATCTTGTTAGCTAATAACCAGCTGTTTTTGTTTAGTCTGCTCATTGTCAGCTGTTCAGAGGAGAGTTGCGTGTCTAATAAATGCGGAAAAAATGAGCATGTTTGTGGATGTTTTCATTCTGTTCTGACTAAATATTACTTATATACTATATTACCATCCCAGTGCTTACCAGTAAGCAGATAAGGTGTTTCCAGGTATTTCCTCGTGAGTAATAATATCATTAATTGTATCTCTGATTAGTTAAAGTGTCCCATTAAACCATGGAAGCATGCACAATGCCAGGACCCTGAAGCTGGAGCAGCTAAATGGAATTCAGGCATCATTTGATTTATTATTTATGCATGTGCTTTTCCCTCTGTGACAAGTCAAAATGTCTCAAAAAGCTAAAGAGCAGCTGCTCTCTCAAACAGTAAGAGTAAGAACAGAGAGTAGAAAGCACTGGTTTTCTAATTTAGTGCTGAGGTGCACAGTTCCAGTGCACAACTGCCTCTGACCTAAAAAACTGCTGGAAAATAAGAAATCACTTGTGAAAGATCAGACGCAGTTTCAACATTAAGTATCCTGTGCATCAGTGTACCTGGTACTTTAACACATGACTCTGGTGCATTGCTCAGGTTTTGCTGTAAATATTCTTGTATTCCTTGTTTGAGCTTTATTTAGTTTACACCAAATTGTTGTCCAGCATAATCTTTAAGACAGTTTTTCCTTCAACATAAGAAATACATTTCCTGACACATGGCATGTCCTTTGAGCCTTCTCTTTCGCTGAAATAAACAAATCCCTATTAAGTAGTCATTATTGTAAGGTCACAGTCTGAATTTTAAAGAATTTTTGAAACGGGTGTGTTGTTTGTTTTGATTGTTTGTTTTACTTCACAGTATTTGTTTGAATAGCTGAAAAGCTTAAATTCAAGGATTTGTCACAAAGTTTATCACTGAGCCTGTATTATTGATTAGAAAACATTCAGTGCATGGGATTGAAAAAAGTGGCATTTTAAAGGACAAAATCAGGACAAGTGTCTGTTGTAGTTTTGTGTAAACATGAAGGCAGGAAGGAACTGGAGGTATAATCTGACTTCACAGCCAGGTCCAGTAAAAGTTAGCACCCCGCTGGTTTTATCTTATCGCACTGAAGAGACAGAGTATAGAATATAGGTTGGACAGTTAACACATATGAGTGAGAAAACAATATTTATGCAGTCATTGATCATTGATGGCCACCGATCAATGGTCATGAGGACCATTCACAGAAAATTGGGGAATGGACTGAAGACTGAAAAGAGCCCTGGATGAGTGACGAACTCTTTCTCCCACTGAGAACACTACGTCCACATAGACAGAGTGCACTTTTTGGTAGATCCATGGAGGTTTGCAGGCATTCGTTTTTTGCACATGGGTCTGGACTTTAGATAATTACATAAAAAGTTTCTCTTTTGTGTAAATATAAAGCTACAGTCAGGAGACAATTAGCCTAAAACTAGGAAGAGAGAACAGAAGGACTAGTTTGACTTCATCCAAATTATTAGTATTATTATTATTACTTTGGTAAATAAAACAAAAATATAACAAATGTTTTTAGAGCTATTTAGGGATCGGTGTAGATTAGACAATATTAGAAGTAAGTTATTGAGTTGGAAATTTTTAGCTTGTTTCTCTGTTTTGCAATCAGGGCAAAAAAAATCAGTTAGCAATCAGGAAAAAGATTTGAGAGCAAAACTACAGACAGGACTAAAGAAACTTTTTTAGAGAGTTTTTTTAATCTCTTTGTAAATGTTTAACTTTAGATTCACATTTTAATTTGAGTTAGAGACTAGCTGACGAGAGCCTGTATTCACTGTATAGGCGGTGTCTATTTTAGTACTTGTTATTACTAACTGTCAGCGCATAAGCATGTTAGCATTTTCTCCAAAATGTAAAATAATGTGCAATAAATTAATCTTTCTTCATTTTTTCATTTCCTTGTTTTGGGTGGTGTTTGCCTTTTTGCTATTTCTAATTTAATGAAAATTCAAAAGTGAACTCTGGGTGGTTTACATATAAAGCAGCATCAATATAAAGGTCAATCCATTAGAAAATCACAAAGTTTAAAAGAAGAGACACACACACTGGTTCTGGTGCGAGTGCAGTGAGTCTGTGCATGGCTCTGTGCCGCTACAGCTGTGAGCAGTTGTAGTGGATACAATGAGGGGAGGGCGTGCGTGAACGATCTCTTGTATGTAGACCACAAGGAATACTCTGCAAGGAGGAGACATCAGTTTTACCAGCGGCACAGCAGATCAGGAGGAAGCCCTGATCGTCCCATCTATGCCATGTGATTTTCCTTACATTGACCCGGGGAAGAGTCCAGGCTTAAAAAGCTTAAGGTAAAGCATTTTTTAATTAAATTAATGTGTATTTTTACAGAAATTTGGATGTTTGTTGTTATATCAGTTGTGTGTTTGATGTATAAAGGACCCTTTTAAGTAATGTTAGCGTTCAGTTAGCCATCATCATACATCATCAAGTGTACTCAATACTGCCCAATACAAAAAGTCAACTCTATGATATTAAATTATTGTCTATTTTCTCCTGGCTGTGCCACATAGTTCCTTCTCCCAGAGATAAAGCTTCTGCCAGGCAGCTCGTACTCACTGCTGAGACAAAAGGAGTCACCAGCCATGTGCAAGCTGAAGCCATAAACCAATGAACGTGTTTAAAACATTATCTATTTTTCATCTGTTCTTGTTCTTGCTCAGTCACCTCTACAAACTGGAGCATTCCCACTCAAACATGTACACTGCAGATATTATTCATTTATAGAGTCCCAATTCTGTCTTGCAGGAGTCAGTCAAGTGTAAGAGGGTCAGTTTGTAAACCTCCTGTGCAGAGTGCAGTGCATTTAGCACATAGAGCTATAAATCTCTAGAAAAGTCTTTCAATACAGTTTCCAGTGTGAATATTAAATTTATCCCATTTGCATTTATTTGCGCTTGTCCTTTCTTTAAAACGGGACTAAAGCGTAAAGATTTACCCACTGACATGAATCTGTCAGCATTCCACACCCATAAGTAGGATGGCAGATTTCCAGGATGTTCTGATGAGCTGCGCATTCATCACTTCATCTGAAATGTTTCTGTGTGGCAGCAGGGGAGGAGGAAGGTGTGTTTAAAAGAGATCAAACACTCACTTTCCTTGGTTTGTTAAAGCACTTTTGATGGCTTTATCTGTCTCCACCCTCACAGAGCCGATCCTCAAGGGAATTCAAGTTATTTTTTGCTTCCTTTAAAGGTAACGGCTTCATTTATTTATTCAGAGAGGCCAGTGCATAAAACAAGACCACTGTTTATTGCCCCAGTTACACTGTTAGCGAAACACTGTACTATAATGTAACTGCATGATGTAGTTAGTTTGTAATTGTGCATTAATAATTCAAAAGTTAAATAAATAAAGGGGGGGTACGGGTACATTTTGTTGACTTCAAATCATGTAGCAGCACCTTTATTCAAATCTTAGTAATAACTAGGTATGTGACACCAGCAATGGCTTCTTGACTATTTTTTTCAAGGTCCACTTTGACCTTGGGCGCTAACAGTAAAGGTCAGGTCAAATGTTTAGCCAGTCTAGATAGACAAAATTTAAAATGATATCTTTAAAACTGTGGTCACTGGACCGCTAACGAACAGACAGACAGACAAACAAATGGAAACAATTAAATACTCCTTCCCTTCAAGGGAACAAAACTCCCTGTGTTTCCTGTCAGAGGTTTTAATTATACTATCAAGCATTTTAGTAGCCATCATACAAACATATGCTTATTTTGCACCATCACAGTGTCCATGCTGGTCATGATGCCTGTACAAAGCAAGTTTGTTTGTTTGAGGAGTTTGGATCATTTCTGTGGGAAGCAGTTCAAGTCAGGTGATGGGCTGCACATCACTGTTTCCTGTGATGGATCTTCACAAAGTAGTAGTGCCATGTTCTTCACACTTTCTTGGCAATGGCATCAATTCATTTCTTTGGTGGAAATTCATGAAGTTCGTACAGTTGTATTACAGCTAAAAGATAAAATACCCATCCAGGTGAACAAAGACTTTTTTTAACAGTTTTCATAAGTCTTCAAAGACTAGAAAAGAATTTACTCAATATACACAAAATAGTGATACAAGTCAGGGCTCAAACCCCAGTTTTCTGGGTTAAAGGTATTTGGCCTCCTAAAGTAATAATCTTAAAATGATTATATTAGTATTTATCATTTGTTAAATATTCTCATGTTGTTAAAGAAAAAAAGGAAGGCCTACTTATTCGATTATTCTATATTGTATGGGCTCACAAAATAAACCAGCCCTAGGTGTCTGTTGTTGTGAACCGGTGTTACATAAATAATATTGAACTGAATCTTGCACTCGTCCTCAGTGTACAGACTACAGTTTCTAAGGTCAGAGATTAACATCCAGTTTTTTGTTTCGTCTCAGTGTGAAAGGCAGATTTACATGAAGAAGCAAGGAAAAGGAAACACTGCCAGCATCCCCATTTCTTCCCCAACAGGGAGCAGCAGTGTGCAGGTCTACCATGACTATGAGAAGGTGGCCTTTAAGATGCATTCTGGAAATGGTCATGCTGCAGAAAACATTTCTCATCCCAGGAGAGACCAGCTCTCCAGCCGAGCTAGTGCCCACGTTCCAGACATCAGCTCCATCATCCACGAAGAAAAGCGCAACACGAAAGACGAGATTGGCCACAGGAGCTTCATGCGGATGATGGATTCAAGCAGCCAGGCCTACTCAGGGCCAGAAGACAACTCAACAGACCCACATGAGACCCTGACAGAGACTTCAACTCTGACCTTTGTGGATGCATGCACTACGGAGGAATCTGCAGACAGCCGCAGTCTCCACGGAGTGGGGATGGTTTATCTCAAGGAGTTTGTGCTCATAGATGATGATGAAGACGGGGACATGTCGCTAAGAGAGAAAACAGTGACAGACGTGTCCTTGATGGATGGAAAAGCTGCAGACCTGGTGTGCAGCAGGCTTTTGTCCACCTCCAGCGGTTCAGTGTCAGAGTGCAAGGAGGAGTCATCTGCGCCTGATGCGCCTCCTCCTGAGGAGCCTGAAGTTGCACATGAAAAGAAAAGCTGCTGTTTGTGCACACTTTTATGACCCTTCAGGATCTCACAGATTTGAAAACCAGCGCAGCTTTGTGTCCATTATATGAACTGTGATGCTGTCCGTGATAGAAACCTGAGCAGGCTTATGGTAACTGACTCGTGGTAGGGGAAGCAGAAGAAGATTACATTCCTGGCATGCTTTTTTAGCAACCAGCAAAACATGTTCATGTTCAAACATCAACCACTAATGTGTTTCAGTCAAACTGCTTTTTCATTATAAATATGAAAAGTATGAAACAGTATGGTGCATTTGATAAAGTTACAGTAAGAACGATGATCTGAATTTTGATACATGCATGTTTCTGCAATAAATGGCCGACTGTGCTAACTACATAGAGGTCTTGAAATATCAGGTGCTAACAAGAAATAAAGGAAATTTCAGTATTAAAATGTCCCGCCTACTTATATTACTAATGTCCCAATTTCATTTGTCCATTTGAGATAACTCCACCTTTAATAAATGTCACAGCCGTGTACAAAGATCACAATGACTGATCACGCAGAGAGAGTCTTAGGTTTAGGTTGCACTGGATCCTGTGTTGTTTTTACAAATAGATCCACTTTTTAACTGCATTGTGCCCTCGCCATAAAATATGTTGGCACAATGGTTCGGTGCCACCTGAGTGTGATTTTTATGTGGAAGGAATATGTGACAACACATTTATCAGAACTCAAAGATACAATGCAGGAGCCAGTGCATTCTGATCTGCCATTTTTATTCAGCAGCTCCTTGACAGCAGAAGGTATGTTGTGCTGCTCTCACACCAGAACAGAGCCAGTGAGTGGTTATCTTCTGCTCTTGATGTGATTTATAGCGAGAGCCCGACTGATACAACTTAAATTATCTCTAAAGAAGGAAAAATTCAGACAGACTTGATTCTTTGAGACTGTTTGGAGTTCACCTTTGGGAATGGTTTTGGGATCATTTTAAAGGTACAGTGTGTAAAATCTCACCAAGATGTCAGTAAATTTCAGTCAATTCAAGTGCATAATCCTAGCTACAGTAGATGCTGTAGCTAGGATTGAGGTTGAGGTTGAGACAAGCTTGAACTTTTAGTCTGCTTCTTTACATGGCTTATTGTTCATTTGTGCATGTTTTATTGAGGAAGTTCAGTTTTAAAAGGAACCATTTGGACGTTTACATCATTTGAAACCTCGCTAAAAAGAATTTCCCTCAGACTTGAGGGAACTTATGGAAAAGAAATGCAAAACACTTGTTCATGTTTTACATATATTATATGTCCCATAGACTTACATAAATATAATACTGTAACAACAGTGGCCCATTTTGCGTTTATTTCATGCAATATAATTTTAAGGACCAAGTATAAAGAAGTATAAATTCAGTATTATTTTGAGTAGTAAAAATGTGAAATGTCTTGATGCATGCTCAATCATACAGGTAAGTAAATTCCAAAAGGTTTACTATTTACACCTACAGGTCAGTGGACACTCTTTCAATGATGAGGATGTACACATCCTGGACAGGGAGGAACGCTGGTTTGAGCGCGGAGTGAAGGAGGCCATTTACGTGAAAAGGGAAAGACCATCTCTGAATCGAGGAGGGGGCCTAAGGGAACATCTGTCACCATCTTACAATGCTGTGATTGCAGCCATTCCCCAACTCTCTGTGAATGGTACTCATGACCAGTGATCAGTGGGCTTTCATCAGTGATCAATGATCTTTGATCTGTGGTTGTTGATCAGTGGTCATGACAATTTGCATATTAATGATCAAGGAACTGACCTCACAGCCCATTGTTCATTCAGTGGGGTAATTTCAGTTATTGTGCAAATGTTCTGTTTATAAGATTGGGGAAACCTGCAGTCAGCTGAGACTGAAGAAGTCACTTGGGTGAGTGACGAAATGTTTCTCCCACTGAAAACGCTACGTCCAGATGAACAGAATCGACCTTTTGGGAAAAATGTGAAATGTTTCAGGAGAAAATGATATAAACTGTGTATTGAAAACAAGCATGTACTATTGGATTGTAAGTTTATTGTGTTTTTTATTCATTTATTTTCATTTTCTCTCTTTTCCATGTGATGTTACTCATTTGTCCAAAGGGGTCACTTCCTTGATGTTTTTCTGACTGAACTAATGGTTTTGTGATTACCCATTCCTGATGTGTGCTCACACAAAGACACAGTTTTCAGTTTGATCTTTAGTTTGGACAAAAATGTCTAAGACTGGCTCGTGTATAGACAAACACACACACAGCCACAGCTGTGAAGAGTTTAGCTTACTAATTTGAGTGACAGAAAACCCCAGTTAAGACCCTGCTGGGCAGAGAGATAGGAGCTCATCATACTTATCTCCCCCTCCCACATCACCCACTGCAGACCCCTGGTTTCGACATAAATGCAAAAACTTAAAACACCAGTTACACATTTGTGGAGTCTAATCTAAGTGAGCCGTCACTCAACATCGGGTAAACTGCACTTATCTTTCATGAATCCATAATAGCTGCTTCAGTGGTTGACACCAAACTGGTGTAACAAGGAGTTTAATATGCACAGAACTAACTGTTACAAAGTGACACCATGTTTTTGAAGAGGAAATTCAGCAGGTTTATGGGGCCAAATATAGCCGTTATCAGCTCCCACAGCTGAGTGGGCAGTCCACTGTGAGTAGTGAACGTATCTTCAGCAGATGGGAGTAGTAACTGAACATGCCAGATGATGACAGCTGAAACCACAAAACTGCTAGAGGACCATTGAGAAAAGGAGTTTCTTTCCCAGGGTGACCTCAGCTCACCCACTCACAGTTCTGGTTATCAAATGCGCTCAGCTTAATAATGGTGCACAAGAAGGAAGTACATGAATAAAAAAAAAATAGAAAAAACGAAGATGAGGATGAAGAGGTTTCGTGTCGGGTGAAGTCCACGGGGAGACTGGAAGGATGGATGAAAGAAACAAAACCATGATTGTGTTTTTTCTGCTCTTTGTTTTTTCAGGTGAGAATCCTGGTGACGTTTTTCTCCCTGCAATCCAGATTTCATAATTACAACTTATAATTTATAGGACATAATTAATAACTTTAAGTATCAACATGATAATTGGAGAAGAGTCCTCTCTATCCTCTCAGGTAAGCCAGCAGAGGGCCAGAGTCTGTTGGACGTGTGCTCAACCTGCCATGCTAATGCCACGTGTGACGACAAGTCAGATGGCTCGGGCAAAGTTTGTAACTGCAAGTACGGCTTTGTTGGAAATGGAAGAACCTTCTGTCAAGGTAGGAAAAAACTACATTCTGTACTGCTGCTCCAATTATTATATTAAAAATGAATCAAGTAACTTTATGTAATGTGAAAGAGGCAGGTCATAGTAATAAACCCACAGCGAATCAGAATCCACTTGTATGGTTTTCCAAGACTGCAAACAGCTCTTTGATGACTTTATGCTAACTATTTTGGTTTCATCAGCATCAAATTTATCGTTTTTTACCACCAACATCAGGATCAATTCTAGCAACAGCACACATCTGTTAGAACTCTGCTGCTGCACAACAATCAAACTGTATATGACCAAACAGCCCACAGACCATAGAATAAAACATGGCACGTAGCTACCTGTTGTACAGTTTTGAGATGAGCGTATCCACTGTCAGCATCTTGGCAGCAGAAAAAACGGATGTGAGGAGAAGAGGCGGTCTGACTGTGACACTGCATGCTTCACAATTTGTGATTGACAAGGTGTTAGCCAAAGAACATGCGGTTTTATATCACAGGCAATCATTTTAAAACAGAGTATGACCACAATTAACAAAGTAGATGTAATTTTTATTCCATATGACCCTAAACAAGTATTTACAGTGTTTAACATGTTTACAGAGGTCACATCAGAAAGACTTCAATAGGTCTGGAAGTCACAGGAGTTAAGGCACATTCTCATTGGCTTTATTTTCCCAACCTGAAGCTATCCGGTCTTTAAGTCTGACGTCATTACCCGTGCCTGGGCCCAAACTCTGCTGCAGGTCCCTAAGTCCAACGATCACTGCGGCATCACTGAGAGTTAAAAACTGTCTAAATCCTTTCATCTGTAATAAAATGATCAGCGTTGCTCCTTAACCAGGTGTAACAATTAAGTTTAACATCCAGGCATCCATGAAAACCGAATTTATTGAAATTTAACGGAGTTAGAAGTTAGCAGGGAGTTAGCTCGCTAGTTTCCATCTA
>VUQG01023985.1:38527-61103 GCA_015106755.1 Etia nguti | reverse complement strand
GGGGGGGGGGGGGGGGGGGAGTAGGTTCGGCCGGATGGCTCCCTGGCCTCAGTTGGGTTGTGTGGGTGTGTGTGGCGGAGGTGTGGTCTTTGGACTCAGCTGCAGGGGAGGGGTAGTGCAAGTGTTACTGAATGTTCAGTGAATTAGCTTTTCAAATTTTATGGTCTATAGATCTGTGTAAACAAGTCACTAATTGCACTTTTACCAGTGGTAGGGGCTTGATCACAATAGGCTTTGTTCCCCTATACTAATTCCCCAGCCGCTATTTATAGTTTTTATTTATTCACCCATGTTACTCAGGAAAGACTAGACAGTGGACATAATCCCCACCAAACTTTACACTTGGCACAATGCAGTCAGACAAGTACCATTCTTGTGGCACACTGAGCTCCTGAAAGTGACCCATTCTTTCACAAATGTTTGTGGAAGGAGTCTGCATGCCTAGGTGCTTGATGTTATACACACGTGGCCATGGAAGTGATCCTGGACCTGAATTCAATGACTCTGATGGATGAGTAAAAACCTCAGTCAGCATAGTGTATATGTTGACTGATCTTCATTGCTAATAAGGCATACCACAGTAGTATCACCAGCAAACTTTATAATGTGGTTGGGGTTGAAACTTCCAGAGCAGTTGTCCGTCAACATTGTGAACAATGATAAGCTCAGTACACACCTTTAAGACAATCCTGTGCTCACTATTATGTTTGTTGATGTTGTGCTGCCTACTCTGACCATCTGCTTTCTCTGCACAAGAAAGTCTAGGATCCAGTTACAGGTTCCAGGATTCACAGTCCCTGGGTTATTAGAGTTGAATGATGTCATTTTTAGCTTTTGGTTCACTCGGGAATAGAGATCAAACATGAAGAAATGAATAGCTCCTTGTAACCATTTCAAGTTAATACTGTACTGTACAGTATAGCGTGTTGTAACTAGCTGAATGCAAGTATTATTGAACTGTTATTGTGTCTCCACTTCGACAGTTGATTATTCATCATCTGTCTTAGGAAGTAAGCACACACTCATGTTGGTTTGAAATATTTATTTTTTCAGGTTACATTAATTTGATTTGAATTCTTCACTCAGTTCATCAGTACTCTGGTTCAGATGCTATGGAGGCATCCACTGGACTCCATTTTCATTCAAGTCTCTTGCACGTGCAGATGCGAGTGCGCAACACCTGAACTGAAGAAGCTTTTCGAATGAGAGGTGAAACATCTTTAAGAAACTTAAAGGAGTCCAGACACTTTTCTTTCCAAGCTCCCTAGGCAACACCTCCTACACCACTTCTAATATTGCTATATTCCTCCATTACATTCAATCCTATTCCATTACATTGTATTGCTGACCCTGTGAAGCTGGATGTCATGTTCTTCTTTGTGCCAGCTGAAATGTCATCCATGTTCCCCATTGGGTACATGATCCCTCCAAGAATAAGACACACAATTGCTCACACAGGTATTTTATTGTTTGAATATGTGGCTCTATTGGTCCTTTTCCCCTTTCGCACATCTCATCTTTTTCTTATTTTTACCCTCTCCATTCATTGACCTTCAGCAGCAAGGTTCTGGCCACCATATAGTGGTGTATTATAATGATGCTATCTGATTTTCTTAACTCTTGAGGAACAAGATGGACGAGGAGGAGGAAACACACACACACACACAGTTACCCTAATGCCCTAAAGACACCTTTAGAGCATACACAATGAAGGATGACTTGACATTGCTTGGAGGAAATGTGTACAAACGTGTCTGTATGCATGTTGGTAACATGAAAAAAAAAATCTGAGACAAATTTTAAGGAAGATTGGGAGAAAAAACACAAACAGAACAGACAGCATGATGCTGAACAGCCCATACTCAAGAGAAAGAAAAAAGAACAAAACATGAATAATGCAATCAAAGGGTGAATAGCCATTATAATTCCAATGAAATAAATCAAAGGGATTGTGAATACATCAGTATACAATAAACTGTAACATTTGTAATCTGTTTGTCAGGAAAGTCAGTTGACTTTTCATAAAACATTTTGAGTATAATTCTGTGGTCCTCTTTCTTCTTTTTTCAGGTTAATTATTTTTAAATCCAAACATAATTTAAGAGTTGTAAAGTGTTTGGATATTTCTTGACTTTGTTTCTCATAATATATTAAAATCTGAGAATCTGGAGCAGAGGAAAGAAGGTGATTGAAAAAGGGTAATGTAGAATGATAAAAAGAAAGAGAGAGCCCTTTTTCCCTTTGTTCCTCTTATTTCTCTGCAGGATAACAACAAATTATTTATGTTTAACTGTGTCAACCACTGTTCAGTGACCAGTTATTCTCTGTATAGATGTGCACTGAACCAAATTACACTGTAATGCACTTTATTTTGCCCAGTGTAATCCTCATTGGCAATTGTTAACTTACACAAAAAATTATTTTTTATAATGACTGAGTTTGGAGATATGCAAACACATGGCTAAGCATAACATTAGCCTGCTAACATTAGTCTTCCTGCAGCCTTTTCTAGCTTTTATTCAGAATTAAAAAAATTTCCAATTAGTATATACTCTTTTTGTTCTTGTTGGTTAGAAGGGGGAAGGGGACCGATATGGACTGGTACTTATATGCTGACACACTACAGACACAATTGCAAAATGGAATGTAAAGGGAGAAGGTACAAGGCCCCGTAGTGACAACAGCTGACTGAAGGACAGAAAGAAAAAATGTAAAAATGTAAATTATGTTGTTAAATTATGTAACAATTAAATCAATTGTTAATCCAGAATGATGCAACAATTAAAAAAGACTGTAAACAGGCTCTTGAATATTCAAGGATTTATTGATTTCCTTTTTCTTTCTCTTCCTTGTTTGGATGTTTTAAAGATTTTTGAGAATAAAGCCACTTCAATGCAGTTTTCAAAGGTTCAGTCCAATTTACGATGCACTAGGTAATGAAATGTTAAAGTCTTGCTCAGATCAATATGATTCAAAAATATTAGTGTTAAAGAACAGTTAGCCTTGTTGTAATTTAAAATATTGTCTGTGCTTGTCATTAATTTAATTGGTTATTGAGCCAGTATTGTCATGTAAAAATGAGCCAAAGGATTCTGACTACACACCAATGACATTAACAACTTTAGTTATCAAGTGTTCTCCCTGATTTGGTGAGTACAGAAGGGACAAGGGTCTACTATTACTGCTCACTGTGTACGCCTCAGTACAACTCTGGGTCACGTCACCTGGAAAAATACTCTGACGATTCTGGATTAGTACATGTGATGTGAGTACAGAGCACTGGTGGATGATTTTGTTGATTTGGTCTGAGAGGAATCATCTGTTTCTGAATACCAGATACATTTAGGTGGAAGAGACAGTTATATGGCCCACATCTGTCCTGGGACAAGACCTTGATGTGGTGCTGGGGTATGACTGTTATCACTGTGGACACTAGAACTGGAAGACCAACATAGAGGCTGTATATAAGAAGGAGGTGAGCAGGCTCTGAGAAAACTGAGATTATTCATCCATCCTGTGGAGAAAGATGTTGGACAGCTTCTGTTTCACTGTTTTTATTACATTTGGTAAATTGTTTAAAATTCAGTTTTGATCTTCTTGGATTTGAAATATTGATCTTTTTTTTATTCATTATAATATAATTTATACATGCAGTAATTTATTATTGCACTCTCTGCAAAGCATTTGTTTTCTCCTCTCTTGATTTTTTTTTTAGATTTTCAGTGCATGAACAAATGGCTCGCTATCCAAAAGAAAACTCTGAATAATCCAACACCGTCCCCATTGACACTGCCTTGTAGCAGATAAGCTCCTGGCCAGAGAGAGAGATCTACTGTCAGCTAAAAGTGTATATTTCAACAAAACAAAGCACAGACACACTTGATTATCACTAATGTAATAATATAGATGTAAGCAAAAGCCTATGTTGTGCAATGACTATTCAGTACTCATGAATTTATCTAAAAATGTTTCTTAAACTGATATTTTAATGCAGACGTCACTTTATGGTAAAAATATATTTATAGATTTTTAAAAAAGACATATGTGTGCTGGTGTAAGTGCACTGCTCAGAAATGGATCAAAAAGCAACAACACAAAGCCAAATGCACTGACCAGGCCTCCAAATTCCCCAGATCCTAGTTGAGCATCTATGGGATGTGCCAGAGCCCTCCCAACATGCACACAACAGACTGAATTTTGAGTTTAATGAGTGTTGATATGTTCCTTTACTGCTGTAAATGAAAGTTCTATTAAATAGGGATGTGAATTCCTAGATTAGGGAAGACATTCTTGAACTACAGCTGAGGTTTAATGAAAGCAGTGTTTTTCTTAGAAAAATGCCCTTAATGGTGTTTTCCAATGTTGTCTTGCCACTATATGAAGAACCTCAGAAATTACTATTTCCTGTTACAGGTAGCAACAAATATCCTCACATGATTTAGAGGAGTTTTTAGGAACAAACAACTGGACATGTGGGTCGTGCCATAAGCAAAAATGGAACTGACTTGTCAAATTTTGATTTTGGGAAGAAAATTATTTACTGACAGCTCCAAACAAAAAACAGTGAATGTTTGGCAAAGTGCGATGGTGTAGTGGGAGAACAGAAAGTGCAGTCTTGACTTCTGCCCATCATGATTGATTCTGTTCCAAAGCCTGCAGGCATATCATCAGTTGCATAAACAGGAGTGTGTGTACAGTCTGTGTGTCTTCTGAGCCATATTCAGCAGCACACAGTAGTTGGAAGGGAAATGTTCCTAATTTCACATGCTTCACATACACACTTTAGCTTAACATAAACATTAAATGTGTAAATGAGTACACCATTTTCCACTCCATCCCCCCATGTGTGCATGTTTACATTATATTTATTCTACTCAAATGCTGAACATATCCAACAGGATCAATGAAGCTTGATGGACGAGGTTTCATGGGTGTGTGGAAGGGGGTGGGGGTGGGGGTTGGGGGATGGAAGACAGAAATTGAAAAAAAAAAAACTGTGAGAGGAAGAGAGGCAGAAAGAGAAAGGGGATTTGCAGTGGATGCATCAAGCTGCAACAAGCCAAAGAAAAAGAGAGGAAAGGTCACACCATCCTTTTAAATTACACTTTGCCTAGTGGGTAGCGCTCACTTTCTGTGACTATAGTTCAGCCGAGTGGGCAGAATGTTCACATTTGGGTTGGAGAGTGTTCATTCTCTCATTTCTCCCTGTCCTTCTCCCCTTTTCTTCCTCTTTTCTCTTTGTTGGGAAATGCACCCATCATCTGATGTGATTGCAATGGAGTAATACATTGATAATACCTCACATCTCATGTCTATTGCACACACATTCACATCTAATGAGATATTAGTCACATGTATGCTAATCCATCTATCCATCCATCCATTTTCTTCTGCTTATCCGGGGCTACGTCCCGAGGGCAGCAGCCTAAGCAGTGAAGTAGGCCCACGACCAGCACGAGGCGCCATAGGGGTCAGGTGCAGTGTGTGTGTGCGTGTGTGCGTGTGTGCGTGTGTGAATCAATCAATCGGCCCCTTTATTCATCACATACAATGTCACACGTACATGTTACATTAAGTGAAATTGGACCTCTTCTGACTGTACATACATATATTGCACATTGTGATAACAGATCTGAGAGAGGTAGGATTACAAGAAAAACAATGAAAAATACACAACATCAGGGGACAAGAGGAGAAAAAAAAAGAACTCTACACAAATTGAGCTCCTACTGGGAGAGCAGTTTGAGAACAGAAAAAAAACACCTGAGCACAGAAGCACATGAATCTTCACACCTTACAAAAACACATGACTTGCAACTGGGGGGGTGGGGGGGTGAACCGATGTGGACAATCCAGCACATAACAGCAGGGTGCAAGATGCTACGAGGTAGGGCATACATGGAACGCCATAACCAAGTGGCCAGCATAGTATACAGGAACATCTGTGCTGAATACGGCCTGGAAGTCCAGAGGTCAAAATGGGAGACGCCCCCTAGGGTGGTGGAGAATGCCCGAGCTAAGATCCTGTGGGACTTCCAGACACAGACGGACAAAATGGTGATCAGAATTAGAATCGCGTTTATTGGCCAAGTATATGCGCGAACACATCGAAGGAATTTGGTTCTGGTAGATGGTGTCTCTCAAGCACAACAATGTAATCACAACAATATGTAAAGATGGCGAGGGGAAAGAAACCTGTGTCGGGTGGTCCTGGTCTGCAGGCTTCTATACCGTCTGCCAGAGGGCAGCAGGTCAAAAAGTCTGTGTCCAGGGTGTGAGGGGTCTGTGATGATTTTCCCTGCCCGTTTCCTGGTTCTTGAGAGGTGCAGGTCCTGGATGGAGGGCAGGGGGGCGCCGATGATCTTCTCTGCTGCCCGTACAGTCCGCTGCAGTCTGCGCCTGTCCTGTTTAGTGGCTGCTTATTACCAGATTGTGATGGAGGAGCACAGGACAGTGATAGACGCAGCGATACCGAATAACAGCAACATCAGGAAGAAGGAACACATGAAGCTGGAGAAGTACCAAGAACTCAGAGAAGAGCTGGAGAAGATGTGGAGGGTGAAGGTAACAGTGGTCCCAGTGGTAATCGGAGCGGTGCAGTGACCCCCAAGCTAGTGGCTCCAGCAGATCCCAGGAACAACATTGGAGATCTCTGTCCTGAAGAGTGCAGTCCTGGGAACAGCTAAGATACTGTGCAGGACCCTCAAGCTCCCAGACCTCTGGTAGAGGATCCGAGCTTGGAGGATAAACTGCCCACAGGGGTGAGCGGGGAATTTTTTTTTTTTTTATATGTGTGTGGGTGTGTTTATGTGTTTGTATAGAGCATTGTTTCTGTAGATTAATTTTCCAAAGTAAAGCGAAAAACACAATTTCAGAGATTAAATATTAAATTAACTAGAAAAAAAATTCTAAATTGGCCATTGGTGTGTTTGTCTGTCTCTCTGTGTTAACCCTGCCACAGACTGGTGACCTGTGCAGGTCTTAATCTGCCTTTCCCATTATGGTACCTGGGATAGAGTCCAGCTCCCCCTGGAACCCGGACTTGGATAAGCTGAGGAGAATGGATGGATAGAGCTTTGTTATTTGCCATATAGTTAACACTGTAATTTGTAGTTTTAAACACGTTTTGACAGATTTCTAAAATATTTGTTTTCGTGTCTTTATTACAGGTAGTCTAAAAATCTCTTAAGCACTGTAGGACTACAAGGCTATCCCTGTCCACTCTGTAAACAATGCTATGGATAATCACTATATGCATTGTAGTAGATGACAAATTGAAGGAAAAGTTAAATGTGAAATGAAACACTTGCATGAAATCCAAAATGTGCTTCAAGTGGTGTACTGGTATGTCTGATATAAGGAGATCATTGATAAAGTAATCTCCCGATATCACTTGTCAGGCTGGGGTGACTATGGCCTTTGACATATGAGTTTTATTTAGTTAATATAATTTTCACATCGGTTTTATTTTATTTAGTTTATGAGTCATCTGTTTCATAGTATGAATTGCACTAAAATGTAAAAAGGTATACTGTACTAATAAACTCTGACTGATTGATGATACAAGTTGCAGGTGTTTGGGTGGTGTGGGGGATCAGCTGAATGAAAAAATCTGGAAAACATTCATCACTGCTGCTCCTAGGACTGGGAATGGCAGACTCTTGAATGACCGCTGTGAAAAAAGATACAATATTTAAGAGCTGGCTGACACCTTAGCACTAGTGAGATGAAACTCGCAGTTTCAGCTCACAATTCTATATGAAATACTGATCACTGTAAATACCAGTCCAGCATATTTACAGTGCTGTGCTTAGTGTCCTTTAGGTGATCTATGGCTAATGGTGACCAGCTGTGGACATGTGATGGATGGCTTTTCCATATTATTCTTTTAATTATGTACATTGATTTGCCTGGTGGCTGCTGCCTTGTTTACTCCCTGCCTGTAATGCATTTGTGTCCATTGCTGCATTGATGAATGTATCCTAATCTTAATCTGTGCACAGCAACATCCATCTGACTAATGCAGGACACTTGGATAAATCACTTGGGTCCTGCTCTGAGTGTTGCCAGCCATCTCTCGCTCTGTCTCTTTGGCTCTGCCAGATTACTGTTCTCTCTCTTCTCCATCCTTTTTTGTGTTTTCTATCCTTACAAAACTTAACTTGTTCTCCTACAAACTTTGACTCTGCTCATTTGATTTTGCATGCTCTTGGCCTTCCTTGCTTGAGTTTATAATTGCAATCTTTTCAATACTGATTAAATGTAATAGTTTGCAAGTATAATTGCATCCAAGTTGAAGCTGCATGTCGGGTGGTCCAAACAGTCTGAAATGTTAGGTCACATGCTTAGAATAATACATTACAAAGACACTTGTTTTCCACCTACTATGGCACTGTGCCCACTAACAGCTAGCCAAAAAATGCTTAATCAGCCAAAAAAAAACCCCCAATTTATTTTAGAAGTACTTAAAATCCTCCTGGTTAGTTTTGTGCTACTAATACAACAGATGCTAAAAATATAAGAAAAGTACAATTCAGTTCATTCATATTGTTTGTATTGTAGCCATTTTTATGATTTGCTTCTTTTTGACAGGATTCATTATTCATTTCTTACATAGAGCCCAACAGTCCCTCAATAATGGCTCAGAAACTAAACTTCAGAGCCAAAGGCACTACCCGAGCTTCCGAATTCAAGCTGATCAAATATTAGCAGATGTACCAGAATAAGCGGTGACAAGAAACCCCATACTACAGTTGGCAGGAAGTAAAAGATCCATTGCCAAAATTTAAGTACCAGCATTTAAAAGACTGTATTTAAAAGATGGATGTAGCTTCTGGGTTTGAAACAAGCCAGAGTGCCTTAAACCTGCATTCTACAGAATTATATTTTAAAAATTAAAAATCATGTCACTTGGTCTCAGTAAATGCTTTACGCATAAGTTTAGCTGTAGAGTTTACTCCCATCTATACTGCAGTGACTGCTTAGCAAGGATCACCTTTGACTTCTCAAATGCATTTAACACAGTCCAGCTGCTGTAAATGAGGAAGAAACCACAGGAAATGCAGGTTAATACATCCACTATCTCATGAATTAAAAAAAAAATTCATATATATTTTTTTTTGCCTGCTGCTAGGTGACGAGGGGTGACGGAGCAGAAGCCAGAGGGGGCTGCAGTGACGTGCCCGCAGGCTCTGCCAGCAGCCAGCTGCGCCAGAGTGGACCGAGCCCCAGGCCCAGAGGCCAGAGGCCTGAGGGCCCCCCACCCCCCGGAAGGGGCCCGACCGAGCCACAGGCGCCAGGCCCCGTCAAGCAGCCACCGGGAGTGAGCCGGTACATACCTGAGCGCCCAGCCCCAGACACCAAGAACCACCAACGCACCATCGTTTGAGGGCATCAGCCACCGGCAGGGAGTGTGGTTAGGGGAGATAGGCCTCCATAGCTTGGAGGGCCTGAGATGTTCTCCATCTTTAAATTATTTTTTAAAAAGGCTAGAAATGGTGAGAGTCTGACGCTAACTATCTAGCGTCAGACCAAACAGTTCAAACTGGAACTATAACATGAAAGCTTATAGGAAAAAAGCAGCAATCCTTAGCGTCTGAGAAGCTGAGACCAGAAAACATGTAACATTTTGTTTTTTCTTTTTGAAGGTGGCTAATAGCGATAGCTAATAATTCTTTTAATGGCTAATGTACTACTGTATTAACTAACTTGTCTTTTGAAGCAAACATCATGTGACTGAAGAGACACATATCTGAATATACCTTAACAAGTGTTTTTATTTCAAAATCTATAATAATACAGAATTAAAGCTGTGGCTGAGTCACAGGTTACGTCATGTCCTATATAAGTGATTACTGGCCTGTTACATATTTATGCACATACTGTGTGTAAAGCGAAGGAAATGCTGATGCTACTTATGATAAAAATTCTGTATAAGACTTAATCATCTTCTTTTTCTGTATTCTTGGAAAATTCCCTTCATGCTTCCTATGACAGATAGGAAGCATGACCTTCTATAATGATAATAATAAACAGCTGTTTACATTTAATCTTTCTGACAAAGTCTTTAATGTATGCTGCCTTTTAATCTGTGTCAAATGGGTTATATTTTGTATCTTGTCATACAGTAACATATAAAGAAACACAGAAAGGACTTCAAACATCTGGCTACACTATGACATCAGCAGGTCTCTGGCATGGCGTTTTAAGATATTACTGTGTCTATCTTTTGTAATTCTCAGCTTATTTTCCAGACTTTTTGCTGTGTAGGTTACTAAGCATATTTTTTTGCAACAGTTTATTGAATGTTTTTTAATCTCAAAAGGCTAAAAACACTGGAGGCCACAATGAATCAATTTACCTAAATTCTTCAGTTTTCTTCAGTTCTTCAAAGTTACTTTTTTACTTCTTAATTGTTTCTGTTTGTTAAACTCACCCAAAAAATGGACCCACAGTACTCCTCCAGAGGTGCCGCACACATGTTTTAGAGTGATGGCCTCAGTCGACCTCAGCTGACTGGACAAGCCGACTCCTCTCACCCTCTGCTCCGCTACTGCCGCGTTTGACTCAAATACTGCTGCTTTCTCCTCTGTCCGCCCACACTCCACTGACAATTACAGGATGTGGCAGTGAAGGACTTTGATCCATGAGGCTTTTAAGCAGAAAGAAAAGGTTGCCTGTTCCCTCTGCAGAGAAAAGACACTTATACTGGATTGGTGTAAAGAATAGACGAACTGCTTCCCGTGTCCTGAATGCTGATTTATTTTTTAGGCAGACGTTCTTTAGTTGGATAACAGTGTCTTCAAAAAATCTACTAGAGCCCTCCTAATGAGCCAGTGAGAACATCCAACGGATTTAGCAAAATCACTGAGCATCGAGCTTCGCACCAGCACAAAGACACTCCTCCACACTCACGTGTCTGAAGTTCAACATGTCATGCAGATGGGTTTCTCACAGAAGAGAAGGTCTTGCATAAGTCTTACCATGCAGTTTTTGCAGTGTTGGGGAACAGCCCACCAAAGGGCATGTGTTTCAGGAAAGGGAGGGAGTGGTCTCATTAGACCCCTTTTTCTGTTATGTTTCCACTCCTCCTCGGCACGTCTCCACTCTCTTCTGAACCGAGACTTATTTCTGGAACTAAAGTCAGATTCAATCGGATCAAAAGCAATTTGATTAGATTTGGGTAGTCATGCACAAGGCTGCTGAAGGTTGAAGCTGCTGAACTGTAAACAAGCTGCAGGCTCTCAAAAACAACAGTTAATAACTACTAACTAGTGGAGCTGTTTCTTTCTCGTTTGCTGTTTTTTGAGTCCCATTCTGATCAGGGTGCATGCTCCAAAACCAAAGAGCAACGTAAGATTGAGTATAGATTAACTTTCATTGTCTGTGCTCTGCAGAAATTCAACTAAAGGTTAAGAGCATCTCTGGAGGAGCAATCAAGCTTTTACAACTTCACCAAAAAAAAAGCTTTTGTGCTGCTGTCAGTTGTGTTGATGGACCACCTCAAACACTTCCCAAGAAAGCAAGAGAAAACACAAAATCACCTTTGAACTTCACCTCTGTACAAACTCCTAACCATGCTCACAACTAATGACAGACCAATAAACAACTTGGTAAACAAGATTATCAGTGAATTTTTCAATAGAGATTAAATTGCAGTTGCAGTTAAATGAAGAATCAGCATGACACAGGGAAAGCACGTTAAGCAGGGAGGTTATTAAAGTGCGTGACAACACACAACTGTGTGTGAGTCTTTTACTGATTGCCATGGTCCTAAAACCGGTTAATTATTAAAATGTCTGGTAACATCACATGACTCACTGGGTGTAAAGCATCAAGGACAGCGATGAAAACAACTCATGAACAGTACATCATTATCCAGCGTTTATCCAATTACATTGACAAGGACTTGATTTTAAGATATCTGTACAAAGGGTAGGATACTAACAGCAGGAAAAAAAAAGACACAGCTTTTTCAGAGAAATGGTAAAACACTAGCTGACTGTAGCAGATTTGAAATTGGATAAAAGCAAAACCCAGAGATGTAGATGAATATTTGAAAAAAATAAAATAAAATTCTTCTCTGAATTCAAAACTTTTCTCATTCCACTTATATACACACATTTGATTGTTTTATCTGTCATCAAAACTCAGAATAGCTTTATTTTATACTGACACTTAGACTAAACAATTAACACCAGTCATTTTACTAAGAATAATCACTCAGTACTGCCCTTATAATAGAGGATAGAGTTTTTTGTTCACTTGTAAAAATCTTTATCTTCTTATTCTTGGTCTCTGACCAAACACCAACGGCAGATAAGCAAAGATAAGCCAAACAGAAACTGAATAATAAAATGTCTGTGCAGTGTGTTAAAGGTCAAATAAAAACAATTAAATAAACTAGCTTTTAATATTTCAACCAAGTCAAGTTATTTTAGGGAAATCTTATGATATTGTGCATAATGCACAATAATTTTTTAAAAAGATAGAAGATGTAATCTAATATGAAAACTGATGGGAGGCACATCCATGAAGTAGGTTACTGAATTAATTTAAAAGTCAGATGTCCTGGTTTTCATCACAGTTCTAGTTTGGAGATCGTTACAGTGTTTGAACATAATAACAGGCTGCAAAGTGAACAGCACATTCATGGTTTCAAAGCTTCACAACAACCCAGTCAGAGCTGAAACTGTAGCATCCTTCTCTTAAAACATACAAACAGACCTGTATTATTTGACTTGTTGCAAGTTTTTACACGTCATTTTGAGTTAAGGCTTCAGTCATGATTATAAAGTGTTGTGAGAGTCAGATTGTCCTTCGTTGTTGTTTTTCACGTTTCCAGATTATATTTTGTGTCTTCACAGCATAGTGTTTAACACATTTAACACAGAATTGTATTTAAACAGGGGAAAAGTAAGCAGTTCATGTACAGCTTATAAGTTATATTTTGATTTTATTTATTTTTTGGCTTGCAGCAGTTTGAGGTTTCAGATATTTACAGACTCAACCTAACCTGGTGTGATGCAATATGACTCTATTTAACTTCTTAACCTTACACCCATTAACCCTCAAAACAAGTGTTAATGAATAACAAAAAGTAAACCTAACTGTTGAAATGTCTTTTAATGCATCAGGACCAAAGTAATCAAGTCACATTGTTTTTATTGAAAAAAAGAAGAAGATGAAAATGAACAAAGAAAAAACAAAACAGGAAGTCACAACTCTGCATTATGTATCACTTTAAATAGGGAGTTATGTAAAATGGTTTTTTTATTTTGCCCTTTTAAAACCCAGTTATCTTTCATTGGGAAAAAAATTACATATTTTCAGTGTAGCAATCAACTGTAGTTGAACATGCATGGGGGTATTACTGTAGCAATGTCATTTGCCAGTGTTCAGAGAGTTGTGAATCTGTATGACCTGGATACAAAGTCTGTTTTATGAATGCATTAAAAAAAAATCTGTAACTACAATGACAACCTGTGTGAAAGACTCTGCACTCAATATGTGAATTATAAACTAACAACAACAACAAAAAGAGTACAAATGGCCTTTTTATTATAGGAAACTTTAAGAACTACACAGTTTTTTCAGCTTTTTACCGCTTCTTATACTCCTCACATCTCAGTGGCTTTTTAAACACATTTCAAATTTATAGAAACTTTTACACATACACCCAAAAAGTGAACTTTTACAGATTTGTGTACACATCTCCTGTATGTTTTAATTATTAACATATTTTAGCAAACTATTTTTCCAAATCCTATAAATCAGACTGCACATCCAGACACGAGTAATTCTCATTGCACATTATTGGATGATATCGCCACAGAAGTGCCCCCATATACAGACACATTCACTTTACATCATATTATTCACAGGTACTCTGTGAGATGCACTAATAGACTGCACAGCCAACAAAGTTGATGTCTTTGCTCTCTAACTTCACAAGGACTGTTTCACTGGTGATTTTATATCTTAAAAGAATAAAAAAAACAAAAAACAAAGCTTTCTGGCGATTATGACATTTATTTATGGAATTTAATCAGTACACATCAGTATTATTACTAATCATTACTTTTGAGGTATAGTTTTTTTTCCAGTCTATCATGACTGTTGCATACCCAGTCACAAGGTATTTTTGGCTATTGCATTTAGAGTTCGGACTTTGCTCACATCTGCCACCTTCAGGCCGTACTCAGGTGCTGAGAAAGAAGCGCCCATTGAGACGCAGGTGTTCCTGAACATAAAAGGTGAAGAGATTAATACAGAAGAAATTAATATAGAAAAAAAATTATTAGATCGATATGAAGTTGCAACACATCTCCTAATGCATGCGACGAAAGGGACAAATCCCACCTCTCGCCTGAGACTGGAAAATAAACACACCTGAACTTCATTGCAGATTCCCGGCTGGAGCGAGCTGAGCAGTGAAACTCTTGAGCCCCTGACCCCTCTAATATTCTCTGCAGGTTCCTTTCTGTGATACCTCCTCCTGTTATTAAAACAAAAACAGTGACAGCGCATAAATAAATAAGGTTGTAAAAATACACACATAAATAACAAATGAGGAATGACGGAGGCACTAACCTGGCATTATGATAATTCTGCCTTTAGCCTGTTGAGTAGAAATGATGTGAAAATTAAAGGCTTTATGAAAGATCCAGAACAATAACCTAGCAGCTATTACAGTTTCATATGTCTGGATGTAAGAAAGACATTCATATGAGTACACGTACTTGATCAACAAGCCGTTTAATGAGAGGCAGTCCCTCCAAAGCGGAGCTGTCACAGCCACTAGTCAACACACGCTCGAACCCTAACGATATCAGCGCCTCCAGAGCTACTGCTGGGTCATGAACCATGTCAAAAGCTGCAGTAGGATCATGATTAGTGTCATAATAAAAGCCCAGGCTTAATAATATATCATTAAGACGTTCTATACCTTTTCGGAGCTATACCTGATAATAGCATTATGCAAGGCTTTTATTCCATTAAGAATTTGTGATGCTTTTTAAGTGTAACTGTAGCTGAAAAGAATTTTAAAAGCTTAAAGCTGAAAAGCACTTTGAAGGTGAAACTTTTACCTCGGTGGAAGGTGACAGGCAAGGGACGAGCAGCAGCTAGTGTGCGAAAAGTAAGAAAACAAAAGAAAGAAATGGAAGAGTACAAAATGTCAAACAAAAGTGCAAAACTGTGAAATACGACTTGTATATTATAAGAATTTTTTCCCCCTATCTTTATGAAAGCCATCACTCACAGCCAGCTGTACTGCTATCCTGTATATCAAAGACTGTTGCCTTCACTTTTTTGTACTGCATATTGCAAGTAACAATGCGAGGATAGTGACAAAAACTTGAGATAATATACAGTGCCTGATTTTTGGAGGTTAGCCCTAACATTTTCTGAGGTCTCAGTAGGACATTTAGAAAAATGATGACCTCATTGTCTACTCATGGTGCTGGTTGATTTTGCTCAACATGGGTCACAAATATCTTCAATATCTATAAATGTACTGGATTTCCTTCCCTGGACAGCTAACGTATGATGGGTTATATGAAACCTTGTGTGAGATTAAAACCGGATTACCAAGCCTGCTGTTACACGTCTTTATTTGCATAGTAAAAATACAAATACTGCATACTCAAGCCTACTAGTTCTACTCTGTGCACTCCTGACAACCTGTAAAGTTTTTGTCTTTCACAAAAACAAAATTACTGAAACAAACTGGTGTCTGTTTCAATATTATCCCTTGACTAATGGCAAAAATACGGACCAAAGTGTCCATCAGCTGATTGGATGATTTGAACTTTTCTGGTGAATCTGTGTGTTTTTACATACATGTACATGGGTTATTCAGACCAAAACAAGGTAATTTAAGAAATGTTTCAGAGGTAAGCAAAACAGTGTGCAGGAGTTACATTCAATTGTTTTGAACACTATCATGTCTCCACCTCCTAATATCCTTAGCAGTTTCCGGAGGACGATGGCGCGCTGCGAGAGACCCTGCTTATGCAGTTCAACAATCCGGCCACGTTCAAAAAGGGAAAGTTTTGTTCCCTTTGCCATCAGAACGTCATGGCAGTATGACTACCTGACAGAAAATGACAATTTTCAAGTGGTCGTAAACTTTTGATCGGGACTGTATAATGGAACCGTCTTATCATTGAAAAGTGACCAAAACTCTTGGACATAGCAATGAAATTCCTGTGGTCTGTACACTGCTGTGATAATATTTTGCCTTTCTGACTTGCATTTCATAGTGTTGAAGTATTGTATAGAATATTGCAGTATTAGAAACAATCTGGGGATAATATTTAAAATAAATCACAAGTCTCTACAATATAAACCATAAATATTTAATTTTAAAAGGAGGCATATGTTTTTGTGTACTTTTTCTAAAGGTCGATGGTGTTTCCTCAATCTATCGAACTCATAGCTATAATTCTCATAACTATTGGTTTATTTTTAGTGTTACTGTATATCAGTATATAAGCGTAATGCTTATATACTGATATACAGTAAGTGCTTTCATCTTAGGGGGGGAATAAACGTGCTAGCTGTGTTTGAATTCCCTTAAACCAGATACAGTCATCTTTGATGGCACTAAGGTCAGCATACAGCAATGGTGCCTCTCCAAAATGGCGAACATTTGGTCGGAAATTTGGAAATGTAGTTGGCACCTTGTAGGTGATTGTTCTTTCTTGAAAGGGATTTTCAAAAAGGCAACCCACAGCTAGCAGCCGAGGAGGAGAGTGACATGTGAAACGTTGATCAGCAGCACGGTTCTACCCGCACTCTACATCTGTTAAGTCAGAATAGCATCCATTTTTGACTTGCTGTGCAGTAATCAAGGTGGATTTTGTTCACCATGAAAAGCGACTTTCATCTCAGCACACCTGTTTATTTGTCATTTCTTAGCTTTCCACGTGTCCAGCTGACCTCTTGTAACCTTGTTGCTTGTATGGCCACCAATTTACTCCTATTTATGAAAGAGCTTTATTGCATCTTTTGATGGTGATGTAAATCATTAAAAACCTTAGATTTAAATGTAGCGACTGAACGCTTACACATTATTTACTTCAAATTGAATGTGAGAAGGATCGACTTCACATCCTGCGTCTTTTCAAATGTTTCCCATTTAGTGGAACTTACATCATTGAGAGCATCCTGCTCACTGTTATTTAGAGTGGTGTAATTGCAAACAAATCAGATCAAATATATAAAGAAACCATACCCAATAACTCCATGCAGAGCTCTGCATCCACCCGTCCATCTTCTGTCAAGGCACCCAGAACGAGTCCATCGGCTCCTTGGCTCTTCATAAGCTCTATGTCCTTCCTCATCACCTCCACTTCCAGGTCGGAGTACAGGAAGTCGCCCCCACGAGGGCGTATCATTGCATAGATGGGAATTTTGACATACTGCTTCACTACATGTAGCAGACCTGCAGTAAAGTACAGGTGGAATTATGTGTCGTGCAACAAATGCCCAGGCTTCGTATATAAAATAGGATAATGCTTACTACTGACTACAGATTACTGAAGTCAGAGTCTACTGGGTTCAAGTTATAAAGGCATTGTATGTAGTAATATGAAACTCTACAAATCAGAGGGTGGAATAAATTTAGTCAACAGTGGTTGCAGTATTGGATTAAACACATAGAGAGTAGGTATGTATATTACACATTCATAATAAACTGGTATGGTACAATGTAGGGGAAGCAGTGGAAAAGAGAACACCAAAAGTAATAAAAACCAATAATAGACATGAATAGACATAACAGCCGGAATAAAACTCTCCACAGCACAAGCAACATCCATCATGTCTATGACTTCAGCCCACCAAACTGAACCAGTATGACCTTTAGCGACATGATGACAGCAAACCTGCAGAGAGGGAGGTAAGAACGGCAAAGATCTATACACTTTAATGCTTTTCTTTCATGAACTGGGCTGCAGTCATATAGAAAGAACTTGTTTAGGAAGGTTTCTAACCAATTGAATTGTATCTAGGTGGCATAACAAGAGCCACTCGAGTTCTCCAAATATTAAGAAAAAGTTTTTGTTCTTTTATTTTACCTCCCTTAGCAGAGGCTGCACTGGACCATGGTTTATGGAAGAAAAGGACATAATGACATCCCATAAGTCACAGAGATGCACTACCTGACTATTATTAAAAACAAACATAGGCATAATTGATAGCTAACACGTTAACTGTGTTTTTTTATTCTATTTTATATCATAGTCTGCTGATGTTTAGAATTTTTAAAGGCTATATAAACCCACAGGTTAACTCTAAACATCATACTGCTACTTTTGAGGTTAGTTTCCTGTGTAAAAAAATATTGAAAGCCTTGTTAAAGTCAGGTTTTTCATTGGATCATCCCTCCAGAAGAAGAAAAAATGTAAGTGGACAGAAACAGTCTCAATGTGACAAGCATTTAATTTCACTTTACAGGCTATAGGCTCATTTTCCTTTAAAATCAAATCTCGGCAATGAAGTGAGAGTTCTCACAGGTAGCTTTGGCACAGCGCACTCATGTTGAATATTCACTGTCACGTTATTAAGGAGCTGTGTGTAAGAGCAGTCAAATTTGTGCATCCTGTTCTTTTTTTATCCTTATTAAATCTCTTTTTCCATGAAGGTCATAGTAATGTGATTGGGAAAGGGTCGGAAGTCTTTTTGACCCAAGCCTTGTCTGTTAAATAGTATTTAAGGATTTTCCAGAAGATGGCAGTAATGCAATTTGGCAGGTTCCAGTTGACTAAAACCTGAAAGATCTGCTGGTGCCTCAGCAGATGCGACAAAACTTGTTTGGGTTTTTTTTTTTTGTTAGGCGTATCTGCAGAAGCTAGAAGAAATCCTGCTCACCTAGACTCGGAGTGAGCCCACCCTCCAGAAGACTAGAGCACAGCTCAAGTCGACCCGCACCTGCCAGGACAGACAAGTTCAGATTACACCTATATAGACTTTTACAGCCTGTAATTTTTGAGGGATTAAATAACACTGCATGCCAATTTAATACTCATGGTGGAGATCTGTCTGAGCTAGCACTTCAATATTATGCAACCTTTAACTCTGTTTTTAAGTAGAACTGCCTGTGCATAACCTCTCTAGCCAGCACGCCATAGTGAGTTTTATAGTACGGCATGACAGTGTTCACTACTGTTCACTTTACTGACCTCCTCGTTCAGCATTGACAGCAGACTCCACCGAGTCCACGCACACCTCCATTAAAAAGCACTCTGCCATACTGACAGTCTAATAAGAGACAGAAATACAGTTAGTGAGCAAACAAGATTACGTGAAAACTCCTCAGTTAACATGTTTGTTCATCTTTAGGTTTTAACTACTACTACAACTACCTGTTAAATCCACGTCTTATCGACTCATGGAACCGTATCAGTCGTTTATAAACGATATGAAGTCAGGTCATGTTTTGTGAGACTTACTTCAGCTCATACAGCTAGTCCGTAGATCACCGTTTTTCCGGGTCGTTGGATTCAAAACACGCGATTAGACGGGTGAGAATATATATATGTTTTAAAATGCAATATTGGGCGATGTGAGGCGTATGCCCGCCCATGCAGGATACTCCTGAAAGCAAAACAAGCGCAAAAAAAAATCTAAACGTTCGAGCCTGTGTAATATAATTTTGAAAGCCAGGTATATGTTTTATGTGTATATATGTGTGTGCGTGTGTGTTTTTTTTAATGTATGTTGAGTATGTTTTTTTCCTGACAAAGAAAAAAACCCTATACATTTTATTTATCGACTAACTTTCTTGTGACGTCAGAAGGTCAAAGTTGAAACTGGCTGTTAGGAAACCAGCCCGGTGACAGCACGGTAACAAACGTGCAGAAGCTTTTGCAGCACTGCTGGATAACTTCAGCACTAGCGACGAGTCTTGGGGCACAGAGATGTTAATTTCGTCGTTGCGGACAACGATTTTTTGCGGGTGCAGAAGTGCTGGAAAGGGCTTTCAGTACAGCACCGTGAGTATGACTAGTGTTAGCAGCTAATTTTAGCCAATAGCTTAACTAAGCATCATTGGCAAGCATTGGGAAGGTCACGCGCTGCCAGTAATATACACAATATGTCAGATTACACATCTGTCAGCTGCTCTTTGTTCAGCTCTGTTTTCAATATTTGTTTGAATTAGTTAGGACAGGTAACAGGTGTACTCAAGAGTAGTCATGTCCGCCAGCTAACTTACATCACCCATGTCTAGGCAATGCAAACTCTTAGATTAGCATTTGAGCTGAAAAATAAATCGAAAATGGAAGAACTGATGTCATAGTCCCTTTAAGAATGTTTTTGATTTGTCTGTAACTAAATTTCCAGAAACGGTAGTGATATCAAATTCAGAATTCAGCAATACCGACTTACTGCTTTTTTTCTTTCTTTCTTTCTTTTTTTTTTTTTAGCTTGAAGTAAAGTAGGTTAATTAGGTTTTACATGTTTAAAACTATGGAATCACCTGATATGTGTTGTGCTCTCGTAATTTGTTAACATGCTGCTTATATGTGAGTATATGAGTGTGGTGCACTATGTAGGAGGACAGCTAGACACCGGTGAGGTGTGGGGTAGCAGTGACAGACGGGTTCAAGGTGGGAGTGTCACTGCATCCAAAGCCACAGACAGTGAAGAAGACAGTGCAGGCAGTCGTGGGTGTGGGTGGAGACCGATGCCGGGGGTGATTTGTGACAGATAAGATAGATAAACCTTTATTAGTCCCACAGGTGGGAAATTTGTTGGGTTACAGCAGAAAGTGGACAGTGCAAAGTTACAAGCAGCAAAAATTAAGAAAAACAGTGGAATAGAATAAGATAAAAAGAATAACATGCTATATAAAATAGATTAAAATACTATGTTTCGTCAGAAAAATTACACTCAGTGGCATTGCACATGTGTGGGTGTGTGTGTCTGTCTACATGTGTGTGGTCATTTGCAAAGTCTTTGTTGTGGAGTCTGACAGCAGATCACAGGGACAGCTAGGTTGAGCGGACAAAATTAAAGAAGAAAGGTTGAGATGGGTTGGACATGTGCAGAGCAGGGATAGTCGATGTACTGGATGAGGGATGCTGAGTGTGAATGACATTTTTTATAATAAGGTAAAGTTGAAGCTTTAATGCTTGCGTTGTCCACCATCATTTAAAGCCCCTTCTCTCCTTTATTTACATTAGCGTTCACCGCTTCAAAAATGGCTCTTGAAGAGAGGTCACAGCACCGTCACAGTGGAGGGAGGAACATCCACTTCAGCAGCAGCTTCTGTCCCCAATGCAGCCTCAAATCGCATAGTGGGTCGATGGTTACTTGGCTGCAGTGGACTGGTGGTTGGGGCTATTGTCTTGGGTGGTGTCACAAGGTACATATGTTTTAAAATGAGTATTTCTGTATGCACTACTTACTCACTGAAGTACTGTTAATGGGCATTTACTACATTGCTGTATTTTTATGTATTTATTTTTTAATTAGGCTGACAGAATCTGGGCTTTCCATGGTTGATTGGCATCTGGTGAGAGAGATGAAACCACCACAGTCAGAAGCAGAGTGGGAAGCTGAATTTTCAAAGTACCAGCAGTTTCCAGAATTCAAAATGTAAGGCACTGTCTTTCACAATCACAGTACATAAAGTTCTGTTTAATTTAATTAAATGTATCTCGTGTTATGTGTTGGTCTAGTCTCTAATGCGACAATTAGTTAATTTGGTATTATTATGTTTTTTTGTTTATTTAGATTGAACCATAACATGACATTGCCAGAGTTTAAGTTTATCTTCTACATGGAGTGGGGACATCGTATGTGGGGCAGACTGGTAGGCTTGGCATACATCCTCCCCACTATTTACTTCTGGAAGAAAGGATACTTCACTCGCTCCATGAAGGGAAAAGTGCTGGGTCTCTGTGGATTTGTCTTCTTCCAGGTAAGACTCAGCTGTGGAGATGAGAAGATCACTGGAAATAATCATTACCTCACACCTGACTAAGACCTCTGCAGTGAATCTTTGTAGAGCCTACAACGTAACCTGCATAAGTGGCCATTGGTAAACTTATTTGTCCCTCAATGCTTTCTACCTCTTTGTGCATTCTCTCACTTACATTCTGATAGTTGCAGCTTCTTTTCACACTGACATTGCTGACATTTGTGAGTCCTTATATTTTATGCTATAATTATCATTCTGGTGTAAAAGTAGCCAGAATTGTACAGAAGGAATCAGCTGTACTGAACAGGCCAGTCACAATAGTTGTGGGCTGCGTTGTTAGTTTCAGATGGGTTTTGGATTTAAGTCATAGCTACAGTGTAGACGTCCCACTGAAGTATGAATTCCCAGTCACTTGTAGCATTGTTTTTTTTTTATTTAAATGGGTTGATTGTACTAATATTTAATGATTGTCACCATCAGGTTTATTATAAATGTAAAGTAAGGAATGTGTATCCCTGTTTTTGTCTTGTCAGGGCCTTCTGGGGTGGTACATGGTGAAAAGCGGGTTAGAGGAGAAGCCCGAGTCTCATGACATCCCTCGTGTCAGCCAGTATCGTCTGAGCGCTCATCTCGGTTCTGCCTTGT
>VUQG01023985.1:0-27006 GCA_015106755.1 Etia nguti | reverse complement strand
AGACCAGAATGCAATGTCTTTGTCTTCAGTCTCTCCTCTCAGTCTCCAGCTATATCCCGGCGTTCGGCCATCCTAACTCTGCACAGCTCCCCACCCGCTGTCTTCACTGAAGGTAGATTGTTATTCTCCTCGTTTCTTCTTCGAGAATGGTAAGTGCGTGGCAGCAGGAATTTCGACTTGCTACTCCACCCCCACCTCCTCTGAAGCTGTCAAAGGTGGTTTAAGTTCCAGGTGAACTTCGGACAATGCACTGTGTGTGTCCTGGCAGGTGGTGGCAATTGTTTTCTGACTCTCTCTGGTTTTCTTGCTACTGACTCAAACTCTCTGTTCTTTCTGCCTGTCCTCCCTCTCTTTCTTGCCTTACCTCCGTCACTCTCCTACTGCTGTGTCCCTCCCCATGCTTAATTGGGTCAGTGATGGAAGTGAAGGGAGGAAAGAGGGGGATGAGAAATGGAGGCGGGGGAAAGGATAGAGTAGTACTACTTGTAGGTGAAGAGGGGAAACAGAGAGGCAGACATGCGAGAGACAGATGAGAAGTATGAATGGAGGGATGAGAGGGGAAGAGAGGAATGGTAAAAGACAAATAACAATGAGAATAGCAAATGCAAAAAAACCCCAAAACAAATAATCACTCCAAAAGAGGCAGCTATGGGAAATGGAAGGATAAATTTAGGCGGAGAAGAAGCAGCAAAAGACTTAACATAAGGGAGGAGAAAAACTGTGACGACAGAGTGGCAAAGCATCTGACCCAGCAACGACTGTGGACAAACTCACAGATGTGACAATCTCCCCTGAGTATAAAGTCAACACACAAACACACAGCCTGGAGGTGAAATCTGGCTATCAAATATTGCATTTGAACTCCAGCGCAGCGTGGAACATTTCAGCTGGGTTGGGATCTATTGCTGTCACATCTGGCACACTGACATCCAAGCACAGACAGACACACTGAACGGGAACTAGAAAAAAACAAAAAACACCCCCCCCCCCTAGAAAATAATGGATTTAATGTACCAGAGTGGATATGAAACTGATTTAGACCTTTTAACCTTTCAGCAAGGTGTACAAGGCAAGAGTGAGTGCAACAGGTAATAATGTTATGAGCCTTCTAAAGCATAGTGTATAAGGGATACATGATCAAGGAAATGATATTTCTAAGTGGAATTGAGATATCCCAGCTGAACTGATATTGGATCCAGTCATGACCTTATTACTATAAGTGGATCTGTTATTGGCAAGATGCGGCCAATCCACACTAAAGCCATTTTCTTCGTTTGTCAGTGCAAAAATTGAGTGTGCATGCTGCTAAACCTGAAATTAAGTAACACCTACAACTGATAACTGTGAGTGGTGGTAACAATAAAGACATACTGAGGCATAAGAATTGCTTAAAGTCCTCCAAATGAAATGACAAAATATGTGATTCATAATCTTGTTCCACAACAATGCATTTCTACATTTTCTAATAAAAAGCTCCTGTCAGCAGGGCAACATTATTATTATTTTTTCTTATTTCAGTAACAAATAACTGCCGCAAAAAAATGTGTTTTCTTAAGTGTTACATGGTTCAGATGTTAAGGGGAAAAACGCAATATATATTTAAATGCAATAACTACTTACAGATCGAGAAGGCTCATGGTCATGGCTAGGAAGGAAGCAATATTAAGATGTTATAGGAAATGGGATGAGAACAATGGTCTTGCGATGCCATGAACCCAATCTCAATGTCCACACTCAAAGACTTGCAGACTTTGAAGTTCGTTACAGCTAAATCTGTGAGGCCTTAGGGCTATCCCACTGTCAAACAGTCAGGTGCACAAGAGCTCTTTAGCAAACATTTTGAGTCCTGTTTGCATATTGCATTTCTGCAGACTGTGCCTTTGCCAAGTTCATTGTGATTTCACTTTAAACACACTGTTGCAGAAAGAAGGAAGAAAAGCAAAGTTTATGTATTAATCTTTTTTTTATTGTTCTTCTTTTTTACATTTTTGCTTGATGATGAAGTTTGAAAAAACTGATAAATTATTTAAAATAACTTCTTCTTTCCACTCTGCAAGGTAGGAGACAAGAAGATTTCAAATGACAGTTAAAGTACATAGTTGGTAACTTGGGTTTCTTGGCCAAGGCAGGCAAGTGTTTTGGGAAAGTAATGTCATCTACTCACTAATCCATTCACTAGTGCTATACAAAAAGGCAACCAAGTTCATGTTCAGTGTTAGAAACTAGACAATCACTGTCAACTAATGTTTCCATTATTCTAAAGCAGACATTTAATTTGTGATGTCAAGTAATGAACAAGTGTTCATTAAAATAAATGTCTTCACAGGTGCTGTTCTATAAATAATATACATAAAGCAACCATAAAACGACCTGCTGAAGTTCAAACTGAGCATCGGAATGAGGAAGAAAGATGATTTAAGTGACTTTAAATGTGGCATTGTTATTGGTTCCAGATGGGCTGATCTGAGCTGATTTACTGGGATTTTACCACAAAAACACCTCTAGGGTTTACAGCAGGGATGTCAAACTCATTTTACACTGAGGGGCACATATAGCCCACTTTGATCTTAAGTGGGGTGGATGAGTGAAGCTCACCTTTCAGTCTTCACCTACACATTTAATCCCCGAGATATCTTAATATAAGATAAAGAAGGGCAATCTTAACAGTACATCTCAGTTTTTCTACATCATAAATGTGCAAAATGAGAGAAAATCAGCAGGAAAAGCTGTAAAACTTCTAAAAATGAAGTTCAAAAATTTATGCCCGCTTTCATATTTTCCAAAGCCGTCCAGTGGGAGTCTTTGCCAGGCCAATTCTTGCCCACAGGCTTTATGTTTGAAATGCTGGTTTACGCAGAATTGTCTGAAAAAGAGTAGATATCTACAAATGCCATGTTGATACCAGAGGTCAGAGGAAAATGACCAGACTGCTTCAAGCTGATAGGAAGATAAAGTAACTCAAATAACCATTTGTTACAACCAAGGAGAGTAGAAGAGCATCTCTGAAGACTTAACACATTGAACCTTGAAGTAGATTGGTTACAGCAGCAGAAGACCACACCACATGCTACTATTGTCAGCTAAGAACCGAAAACTGAGACTCATCAAAATTGGACAACAGATGGTTGGTAAAACATTGTCATTGGATGACTCTTGGTTTCTGCTGTAACATTCAGATGGCTGGCTCAGAATTTGACAAGAAAGCATAAAACCAGCTTGCCTTGCATTAATGGTACAGGTTGCTGCTGCTGGTGTAATGATGTGAGGGATATCGTCTTGCCACACTTTGGGTACCTTAGTTGCAACATAATTCAAATGCCACAGCCTACCTGAGTATTGCAGCTGACATCCCTTTATAGCCACAGTGTACCCATCTTCTGATGGCTGCTGCAGCAGTCACAAAGTTCAAATCATCTCACACTGGTTTCTTGAACATGACAATGAGTTCACTGTACTCATATGGCCTCCACAGTCACCAGATCTCCATCCAACAGATCATCTTTGGGATGTGATGAATGGGAGATTCACAACATGGATGTGCAGCAACTGTGTGATGCTGTCAATAAGGACCAAAATCTCTGAGGCATGTTTCCAGCACCTTACTGAATCTATGCCATCAAGAATTAGAGCAGTTATGACAACAAATTGGGATCCAGCTCAGTACTAGTAATGTTATTTAATAAAGGGGCTAGTGAGTGTATTAATTTACATAGAATACGCAACAAAACTTCTTAAATACTGTGATATATTCAGGCCAAACTCTCAAATACAGTCAGCAGTCAGAGTCAAATCAAGGATAAAAGTGCTACAGTTCAAGGCTGGTCATACCTATCTGTCATTATCTCTTATCTAAAGCATTAGGATCCCTGTCATATACCAAGACAAAAAAAAAAAGTTAGATCAATATTTTGTAATGAAATAAACAAAAAGAACTTTGCTTCTCTCCTCAATATTTGTTCAAACATGACGGCTCTGTGATTCCAGGAATATTGTAAGGCACTGACTTTTGATCTTACTGTTGCAGTTGCTTCTAATAATGGTAACAAAGTTTAGCTTACTTCACTGTTGCACTGTTTGTATCCCCGTACGCACTGATTTGGTGACTTGTAAGTCAAAATATGTCTAGACATCCAGGTAACTGTAAAATCAGAGCAGGCTAAATTTGGTTGAGAAGTGAGGTTCTTTGTAGACATCTGAAATGAATACAGCACATCCTTTGTTTCAATAGCATTTCATCCAATATGTTTTCATGTAGCATGTAGAAAAAAATAGGATTATGCTTTTATAATAAAAGTTATGCAGAACTCAAACAGGAGTTTGCATTTACTAAGCCAGGCAAAAGATGAGAGGACTCAAATGTAGGAAACCAGCAGACAATTTGATATGAAGAAGTATGATTTGATGATTTAATACAGATACAGATGTTGCTGAAAAACTGGGAAAAAATCTCACGAAAGAGCAGAAGTAAAACTAGCTGGGTTGAGTGATAGATGACTGATTTCAAAAGAAAATAAAAGTAAGCAAACAGAACCAACTAACAGCAATGGCAGCAAACAAATAAGACTCCTCTGTGTATCATTTTTAGTTTTAAACATTTAAAGTAAATTTAAATGATGAATTTACACTTTACATGACAATGCCAGGAGACACTGCAATTTTTTCTTGTCAATGATGGCCCTTAGCGGCCAATTACCAACTGACGCTGCCATCTCTCGAGCCAGGCCATTACCGCGGCTTAAAACAGAATGGCTTTCACAACGTATCTAACAAGCTGCAACTACAATGGCTGGAAATGAAGCAAACTGTTAATTTTAATGAATTTTCACTTTCAGTTTGACAGTGCCTCCACTTTAGCTGTAAATTTGGGAAGAGATTTCATTTTCCATAACCATTTTCGTGGGACCAACATAGACACCTGAATCACAGCTCCTTTTTTAGTTGATACTCGTGCACTGTAATTACAAAAATCTGGTTTTAAGAAAGGCACAGAGCAAGAAAAAAAAATTAAAAATTAGACTACTTCTTCCATCTTCTTCATATTACTCCTCCTTGGGTCCTTGTATTGCCTATTCATTAATCCTCCCACAACGCTTGGTGGCCCGATCATTTTTCAACTGAGAAGCTGTTTCATGTCACCGTAGCAGATGAATCAATTACTTTGGTGAAGTGAAGGGGGTTAAATGGGCTGGACCCGGGAAAATGCTTGTAGTGATTTTGGAAATCATTTTGCTAAGCTTTCAGGAGGCTTTAAGGTTTGAATGCGTGTCAGATGGCCAATGACTGAAAGCTATGATTGACAGTTCACTCGCCTGCTTCCCTGGCCCCTAAACACATCATGTCAGTGATAATCCCACCACCACCACCACCAATACTTATGTATCGATGCCCAAAGAGTTATGCTTTGAGAACCTCTCTGGATGCAAACTTGACTAGAATTTGATACCTGTCTGTGTCGAAGCTAGAGGAGCCAATATTATCTTTGATGGGGTTATTTTATTTTATTAGCTACTGATAGCTTCAGGATGAGGTGGAGAGTTGGATTTACATTTACTTACAATATACTAATCTCCAAATCAGTCACACTGTGAAGCTTCTCTGCATTTAAAAGTTTGGTAAACAACAAAATCCAGATTAAGCTCCTCACACAATAATTGTCACTTCATTTTTAATCAGCTGAGTTCTTTGCAGTCGGCGTCCAACAGAGTGTTTCTGTTTGTTTGGAATCTGACAGTCTGTGTGATATAATTAGCAGGGTAGTGGTTATCTTAGATACTGCTCCTTTTTTTTTAATCCCCTTCTTAACCATCCATCACCTCTGAAGGTGTTTAAAGGGCAGTTTGAGAAATCACAGATGAAAGGTGTTTTTTTTGTTTTCTTTTTGCCTAAATTGTTTATGTGTCATACAAACGAGAAGGTGGCAGCTCTAGTGCATCTCAAGGGATATAATGACTAACATTTACTTGGGAGAATTCTAATCTACAATAAATGGTGACACCCTCACACATGCATGCACACTTAGACTATAATAAAATGTTGGGTTAATCAGTCTTACTTGATTAGCCTCTGTGAGGCATAGTTTGCCCGAGGCCAGACACACCAAGTAATTGAAATACCTCCATATTTAGATGTCTACCTGGGCAATTATTCCTCTCAAAACTGATTAAAATGTCTAAGAGAGTGCGAAGGGGGGGAGGGTGTGTGTAATATGTGTGTGCGAAAGCGTGCGACGAAGGAGACACAGAGGAGGTCATTGACAAATGGTGCTCAAAATTGGCTAGTGTGTTTCCAATTAGATAAGTGAAATAAGAGATCCATTTGCATAGATCATTAGCTTTTGAGGATATTTTTAATACGGCGATGGGGGACAAAAACAGATTCTACTGAAACCCAGTCCTTTCAGTATAAACTACAGAGACCAGCTAATGAACAGTTTTCTTTAGAAAGCGCACACAACTCGGTGACACAGATGGATCAAAAATGTTGTCTGTTTGGAGGAAATGAGACGTAGTAATTTATGTTTTTGGGAAACATCAGCAGTATCTGAATACTAAGTTTGGGAATATATCTTTTACTCGTGTGACATTTAATGATAGGGACTAAAGTTAGGACCAGCCAGAAAAGCTAGATCTGTTGCAGTTTATGTTTGACAAAATAAATGGTTGTGTTAGCTTTGCGAAAGATTAAAAATGTGTAAGGAATAGCATATAAATGTCCTCGGAAATGAAGGTGCCAAAAACTACTGCAAGAATATCATTAGTCTTAGTTGTTAAATGAGTGTTTGTAGGTTAAAAAAAAGCTGATATGTTTATAGCTCATTAAATAAAATGCGTTTAAGGCCTTTAAGGCACAAAATTGACAATTTTTAATCTTCACAAACTTTAGATTGAAGCTATTAAGTGGCACACCTGTAGAGGGCAGTGCAAGGTAAGCCATGTAACTAGCAAAACAGCAGTCAACAATGCTGTTCAACTCTTGGTATGCTCTTTCCTTGTTACTGTCCTTGATTTAATCCAGCTGCAGGGAGCAGTTTGAGAGAAATGAAAGATCACAAGCTATTAATGATTTCCAATGTCATCTCTCTCTCTCACGCACACACACACACACGCACATCAATGCAAGATCCGCGGTTGATATTATGGCATTGTCTAAGATCAAAGCAGCAGCAGACCAAACAGCATTAAAGTTGTACTTTGAACCTTCTGACACTCAGCTTTCATGCCTTTTTCTAATGCATCCTGTGTTTGTGAGTGGTGTAAAGCAGTCAATCTAAATTGGGTTTGCATCGCTGACAACAATCCTCTAAACCTATTTCTATCAAGTCATGAAACCTCTGCTCTGCTGTTTCCTGCAAGGAGCCAAATCAGGAAAACATCCTGTGGGTCGATACAACAGAAAAAAAGGGGGAAAAAAAACTTTATCAGCTAAGAGGGTAGGAATCTCAGCACTACGAAGGTTTGGTTTCAGCTGTGGAAGGATTTCTTTCTAAAACGACCACTAAAACAACTCTTAAGTTTAAATTAGTGCCACAGCAACTATATTACGGAGCAAACCAACTACTTTCTCAGCCAAACAACACATTACTATGCTGGAACACAAGACAGTGAAACATGTACTTTGAGGAAAGCTCAGCCAGCGTGCAGCAACTTACAGGAAAGTTATCCCAAATGCTTACTGGTATCCTGCCATGAATAAAGATCAAATTGGCAGTTAAATCAATGGCAGAACGACAGCAGCCTGTAGCCTTCTTCTGTTGTTGTCGGACAGGGTAAATAATAGTCACTGTCTGTCCAACATAAATGTTTTATACTCGTGAATCCTGCTGCCAGGTTTCTGTGGCCTTGTTAATACTGTAATGTAAGAATCATGGCCAGAGAAAATTTAAAAAAGAGAAGAATAAATAGAGAGCTGTGCTATCAGGCAGTGCTTTCAATCTTTACTCCAATTTACATTCAGCCCATTGGGGTCAAAACCATACAAGACACAGTCATAAAACCTTACAGATGTGTGGCTGAGACCTGAATTATTCACGACCATTTGCCCAGACGGTTACCTCTTATATTCTAATACATGAAAGGAAAGTGCAGCTTTACCACAAGTAATGTCTGCAGCCTAATTAAGTAGTTATAATAGTAATTGTTCTTACCATAACCACAGCTTACTGTCTTCTATCCCAGCATAACCATTGCCATCTCAGAAACCTATTTCGTGTTCGCCTGCTATATGGCTTCTTATACCAAAGAGCAGGGATGTCACGTTCCTTTTAAGGTGGGATGCATATTGTTAAATGGTAAATGGTTAAAAAACAAGAAATTTTCTATGATTTGTTTAGCTCTCACTTCATTAGTTTGGTGTAGTATGAATGGCCATGGGGGAGGTCTTTATCACTCATGCAAGCTTTAAAATGTATGAAAATACAGTTAAAAGTCCACATTTTATAGCCACCTTAACATTTTTCAAAGATGTCCAATGGGCTGGATTGGAGTCTTTGCTGGGCCATTTTTGGCCCCCAGGCCTTATGTTTGACATCCTTGCCATAGAGCAAGATACAGTCTATTCAGCTGCTGCTTATCAGCTGGCTCAAGGTACCTCAACAGAGGATCATCATTTTGCACTTTGATTCAAAACTATCCTACCAGGTTTAGTCTGTCTGACAGATCTGCTACAGCTGGGTGGGTGAATATTTCATCAAATATTACTGGTTTCTTTTGTGCCTGAGAAACTGCTGAAGCAACTTACTCAGAAAAATCAAATTCATCTTGAAAACAGCACATCCGAACATTAACGGGTTAAGCTGCACAGCAGAAAAAGGTCTTCAGATATGAGGCTAAGCCGCACTAATGCAAATCTTTCAAATTATAAAAAAAATGACAGATTTTTTTCAAGGGCAGGTTTGTGTGTGTGTGTGTGTGTGTGTGTGTGTGTATTCATTAGTTTGTTCTCAATGTTATCATCTTTCTCCAGACGTATGTCAGAGGAAGAGCAACGGAACGTCAACAACTTCTGTTCTTTTATCCACAGAGCACCTGCCATACAAATACAGTCTCTCATTTACACACACACACACACACACACACACACACGACCGCCATAATCAAATCAGGGGATGGGAAGCCAGAGAAAGAAGACAGACAGTGACAAAAGCAGAGAGGAGAAAGAAAAAAATGAAGAAAAAAAAGAGAGGAGTGAGAGAAGGATGCAGAGGAATAGAGAGAGTTGCGTATTAAATATCCCCTGTCTGATCCTCCCGTGTCCCAGGCTCTCATCTTCTTCCTGGCTAGCCATCAGAGGGGCAGAGACAGAAAGAGGCTCAGACAAGGTCAACAAGGACAGTCTCCTTGATCCTCGCTGCACTTTTATTGCGATTTATAAAGTTTGCCACAATCGGGATGATCCTTGTCCAAACCATTGATAAAGTGTCTTAACTGCTATTGTTTTAACTTTCTCCAAAAGAGCTCAATGAAAAGTCTTTCAACAATTCACTGCTGCAAAATGTATGACTTTCAGACAACATTTTTGAATGTGCTTTTGGGGCTGATATAATATAGGGATGGTTTTAGTGTCCTCAGACCCTTATACTGGGTGTGAAGCAACACAACTTACTCTTAATGGACTGAATGGACTGCAAACACACACGCAAACACAAACACCCATCTGCCCTCATTGTAATTGCCCTTCTGTTGATAGGTGAGCTAATAGAGAATGCAGTGTGTGTGTTTGTTTGTGTGTGTATGTGCATGCATACGTGCTTGTGGTTAGACACAAAAAGGTCTTCTGCTGACCGCTAAGCTTTTTACCTGCACTTATCCATCTCCTTCATGTTGTCATCATACTTCATTTCCATCAAATAGACACACACAACCAAGGATCCCAGCCAAATGGCCAAATACTCTCTTAAGCATGAAAAAAAAAAATTATTTGCTGAGCGTCACTGTAGACAGGAAGAGGGTGTTGTTCTATAACGGACCTAAGATGTAATGTTTACCAGAGAAAAATATGCACTGGCCATTCAGAGCATTAGAAACCTATAGATTGTTATATAGATTATCCATTATTATATTGTTTATAATTATACATTTAATAAATGTATATGTTTTATTGTTATCACATCCATCATCTTTTGAGAACAGTGTACTAGAAAATACAGTGTTTACACAATTTTTAAAAAATCTTTTATGTCTGATTCATATGATTAGACCTGTTAGTGATGGTAATATTGCACTAAAATGTATGTAATTGGGCAATAAGAAGCAGGAAATTGGGTGACATAATGTGGAAATCAATGCCTATTAAACAAAACCAATTAGTAAGTGCATAGTAACAGACTGGTAACAATATAATATCCTGCTTAGAAAATTTTTATTAGTGCATTAGTACAAAGACATATAAACTTTCACATGATCAGGATATTAAAGTATTCAAACGTTTAGTTTTTTCCATTTGTAGGTCTTATGATGAAAGCAGAGCAGTTTACTCTTATATTTGCTGATCAAAAAATAATTTGCGAGTTATCATTTAAATATACGGTAGTGACAGTGAAGTGACATTCACATTTAGCAAATACAGATATATTTTTGTAGTCTGACTTTTTCAGTTGTACAAATATTACTATGAAATTTAGGAAAAACGTATAGTTTTGCATTTTGCAGCCCTGATTGCTTGTTATTACAAATACATTATCACATATGTCTATATAACTATAACATTACTCAAAGTTTGCTTTATTATATTTACATGGAATTTACATGGTATTTCTTATAAACTACCAAACATATTTTCAGGTAATAAGCCACAGTACTAAACATAATATTTACATGGTTATCTTCAACCAAAGAATCCTAGGGACAGAAGGTGGGATTAATTCCAGCATTATAATATCCAATACTATTATATGTAACCTTATTTTAATGAGGTCACAACTGCTTTAAAGTCAGGTTATAAAATGTTAATGCACAGATGCAGCAATTTTATTGGTAGCAGTTTGCAATAGTGATACCAGGATATATTACTGTACTCTTACTAAATTTGTTTCCACAATATTATTCTACGTTCCACATTATTTCTGGCCCCTTATAACCCAGTTACATAGATTTAGGTGTAATATTACTCAGTTATAACTATTGCTGATACAAGATATTATTTGGTTATTGCTTGATATTACTTTCGTATTTAATTGGTAATTACTTGCGACATTATTTCCATATAATAACATTCCACCTGATTGCCCAACTATTAACAATGACAACAATAATAGTGAAACCATACTGCTACCACTATTACTGCTATTACTGCTATTAAAGATACTACTACTACTACTACTACTACTACTAATTGTAATAATAGTAATAATAATAATTATAATAATATAAGCTGTGGATCACCTTGGATACTGTCCTTTAAAAAGGTATGCAGCCATGGTTGTAAGGAAATTAATATTCCCTTATATTAAAATAATTTCTTTACATGTAAAACTATTTTTTATTCAGGATATGCTTTATAACAGTTACGGTCAGTTTCACAGAGAAGGTGAATACCTGGATGATGCAGAGTTTTAAAGGATTTTAAGCGACGCAGCTAACAGAGGAACTGCAAAATTTAAAGTCTATTCTAAATCTTCTGTAGAAATTGAAGCTCTGCTGCGATATTTCCCCTTGGATCGACCACAGGACTCTGAACAAAACAGTCCTAACATTCTTACTCAACTGTGTGCACCTCACCTCAAAAATCATCACATATTCACTGAACCAAAGTGAAACTTAAAAGTAAAAGTTACAATCTCCAGGTTGGTTTGACATATGGTTCACATCCCACTATTAAATCTGGTATAAATTGATATGAGACATTAAAGTATCAAAGACCTTGCAGAAGTGATGAAGCAGCACTTCAATATGTCCCTGACACCCGCTAACTCATCCAGCCTGGTGCCAGGCGAATTTATTCGAAAATCAAAGGCTAAAAGAGGCTGTGGTGAATGTGGCAAGGTGCCACACCTTTTATTCATGAAGTGAGTGAATACATTACAGCACAAACAGTAGGCCTTAGCTTACTTGTAGGATATTAGACACTGATATTCTCCCAGAAGTAAATCAGCGATAGAAAGAGGCAGAGTAAGTAAACTAATGTTTATCACTGGCGAATACCTACACAGAGATTTCTTTTGTTTCTTGAATAAGTTAAAGTCAACAGATTCTACTCAAAGAAAAAGGTGAAGGTGGGGGAAACTGCAGTGTTGATAAAAACTCTTCTCAGGCATGCTGCCATCCAGCACAGACCAGCACATCCCTTCAATTTCCACCTCATAAACTTCCAAAGAACACACTCCAGCCATTAGCCATTAGCTTTAAATCTATCAGAACCTTGTAAACTTCCCGACCAGAGTGCACTTCACGCATGCTGCATGCATCCTCGATAACAAAAGAGTTTTCTCTCCTTTTCTCCACAAAAGTATGTGCATTTAGTTTGTGTATATGTGTTTAATCACCAGTGGGTCAGTAGCACAGCTCATTAAAGTAATGAGAGTCACACAGTCTCCTTATTTTACTGGTCTCGCTCTGTCTCACCAGAAGATGACTCCGTATGGGTACAGCAAAATGAGTCTGGCAAGAGGGAGCAGAAAAAGAATTTGAACCACAATGAATATTTTATTTCTTTTCTTCTTTCTTATAAAATATCAGTTTTGGAAAATGGAGGAATAAATTTCACCTATCTCATTTTTCTCTAATATTTCGCTTATTATCCTCAATCCCCACTGGTAGCTTAGCAAGGGGGTAATCCTGAGGGAGACTAATCCGTTTAAATGGAAAGGATACTTGATCAGTGGACACAGCGCATACTGGTACCATAATCTAACTGTACTGGCAGTTGCATTTTGCATGAACATAGCAAGCATGCTCTGAGACTGAAGCTGGTATGTCACATGCTCATATATATGGTTTGGACCTAAACTCTTCAGTGATTCTGCAGATAGTCTGAGTGATGCATTCATTCTGCCATCTGGACTAAGTTCCTCCATTAAAAAAATTCATTAGCTAAAGTACTCACAAGGGAGTTGGCACACACGCACACACATATTTATTAAGGGGGCAACTTTCCATAAACTATGGTCAAAATATGCAGAAGACTGATGTCCTAAGTATAATGGAAGAACAAATGGGACCTCCACTGTGTCTGTCTGTGTGCGTCTGCCTGTGTGCATGCTTGGTATGTAGAGTGCTGTGTGTAGATGATAGGTTTCCAAGTGGAACTTTATTGAGATGACAGAGCTGTTGGCACACCTTGACTACTGGGTGCAGTCCAGCTGGTGCATCAGGGATGAAGAGTGTCTCCTACAGTGTACCATCCAGAATAATACACCAGAACTTTTAATCTGTGAAGGGTTTAATATTTAAAGCACTCAAAAGTGGAGCAGAGGTTCTTTGGTACTAATGCTGAGAAGAAAATCTTGTTAGAGTGCTAAAGTTACTTGAACTGAACAAAGCACTGTGGGCAATGTGCAGAGGAAAAAACAAGCAAACAAACAAACAAAAACAGATAATAGGGATGCGAATCCCATCTGTCCTGTTGTCACCAACAGATGAAAGATAAGGAAGCGTGAACAACGTAAAGTAGATTGGAACTGGAGGGGGGGGGGACAAAACACAGGTTGCCCTGATAAGACAGGCCAAACAGGGCCTTGGTGTGTGGTGACAGCTCCTGGAGGTGAGCCAGAGCAGAAATGGACCTTTTTTTCTTCACTAATAGGCAGGTGCTTTTGTATTTTGTGTTGTAAATGTATCTCTCAGTAAATATTACATTTTGTTAAACTCTTAAACACCTTTAGTACTGCTTTGGTACAAATGATTCAGCGATCAGAAAAGCACCAAAATTTGTTTAGTGAAAGACGGATCTGATTCAAGCTTGTCTATCTCAAATAAACCCAACAAGAACGCACACTGACTTGAAAATGTTCAAAGAAAATGTTCCATATCTTCCTTCTCTATCCAACTATACATTTAGGTTTTAAGCTAATGAGAGTACAAACAGTAAGGCTGACATTCCCTCAGTGAGACAAGTGCCTCTACACTGCACTCAGACCCACTCTTTCCATAGTGATATCGATTAAAAGGTAAAAGCACACACCCCTGGGGCAGAGAGAGGCCACACACACACGCGGCTAAAGTTACTCTGTATGTGTGTAAGTCTGTGTGTGTGTGTTTGGGAAATGAGAGAGTGTGTTGCATGGCCCACTGTTGCACTGGTAACCCAAACCCTCAGAAAGGATTGCAGCTCATTCAGAACCAGAAGGAATGCGTGGTGCAGATGAAACAGTTCATGCGCTCACTTGTACAAACAAATATCGTTTAATATCAGAGACCTCAATTCGTTTATGTTTATATAATTAATTTTAATCAACAAAACTCTGAAAAAAACAAACAAGCATTACCTTCCCCACCGACAGGTTCGAACATCCCAAACTGCTCTAAGACTTTGATGAAGAGACCCATGACCAGCAGCACGGCAATCACCTCTAACCCGTCCAGATTCAACATCTTGAGAGGCCGCCCATATGTCCAAGTCAGGACGTGTAAACCTGTCCAGCTGTCCTCAGCCTGAGCAGTTTGTCCAACTTAAAGCTCAGCAGAGTTGTCTTCCACCGTCTTCCTCACTTTTAGTCACTTTGATGAAATCCAGAGTGTTCTAACTTCAGAGGGATTTTACAAAGTGAGGTCAACTATAACAATAAGCGGCTGATAGCTTGGCTTGATGGGCGTTTCTCTTCTGTCCCCCAGAACCTTTCCCTGGTGAAGGCCATAACCCCTTAAGCTACAGGCTGTCACACAGAAGTCCAGAGTGTCCCAACTGTTGAACTAAAGTTTTTAGGGGGTTTTTCCCCCCCTCCCTTCTCTTTCTCTTCTTCCAGGCCCCCCTGCCTGCCGAGTGATGGAATCTAGGGATGCGCTGCGCCTGCTAGTCCTTTGGCAGTGGTTGTCAGGAAGCAAGTGTTGTGAGGGGGAAAGAGGGAGTGAGTGAGAGCGAGGCGGCAGATAAAGAGAGGAGGAGAGGATGAGAGGGAGATGGCATAGAAAATGAGAGGGAGAGAGACAAACAGACACACACACACACACACACACACACACAGAGCGAGGCAAATTGTTTGGGGGAGATGAGAGAGTTGAGGTATACCCTCCCTCTCCAGCGACATTACCTTCATTGATTTGCCTAATGTGGTTTCCTTGGTAACTGGGAGAGAGTGTTTAAAAGCAGATTTAAGTAATGGAAAGAAAACATATTTATGTTCACCTTAATTCATCTCAAATGTGTGTTTTCACTGTAGGGATTGCAGCATCTGTTCTGCAGACGTTGTTCCTGTCGGTCGATAGAATGTCTCATTAACTTTTTTAATGTGTAGCTACAAGGGCTCAGATTTCTGGCTCTGGTATAGAAATGCTTAATGCTTCTATGAGAAGAATGTCAATGTAATAATTGAAGGTACGCACTGGGGGGCATGTTATGTGCTTTACAAACATGTTACGTATGGCACAAAATTAGCCTACATAGCAGAAGCGGTTGAGAAAGTTCTGCAAGAACATCCCATTAGATTACTGCTATTGCTTTGACTTTAACTGTACTCAGGTAAATAGTAGACATGCTATAAATATGCTAGCTATTGCTATTGTTGAAAGAAAACCTTTGGGTTTTCTCTACATTTTTTCATTGTTTATCATGTTAGCTTCTTTGCAACCTGGGACCTCGTTTGCTGGTTTGCCAATTTTGATATCCAGGCTTCGACTTCCTGTTCTATCCACGGGTCAGTGTTTGCAAACTGCAGACAAATTTTAAAAAGATAATAAAAAGTCAAATCATCACCAGACAATAGCTGGCTAATTCTAGCCTGCCTTTAATCTCCACACAGAGTCCCTGTTCGAACATGACTTTTCAGTATAACTTAGATGATGACAAGTGGTATAGAAATTAAAATCAGAACATCAGTGACATAGTTGCTCATCCAGCTCTCAATCCCCCACACTTCAGAGTTTTCTGTAAATGTGTGAAGTCCAGAAAGAGATAAGGTTTGTTGTCGCTGGTTGGCTTTATTTGACAAACTAATGAGGATTAAAATCAATTGAAAATGGCAAATGTGAACTTGTTCTTGAGCACATTTTGGGTGAAACCCCACTAGGTTACCATTGTGTGTAAATCTGTTTAAATTATGGCCAACACTGTAGCAGGAATAGTGATTCTTGTGACTTGTGGATGGACATCAGATGAATCAGCATTGGTCCTTTGGCCAGATGAGCTAACCACAAAGCTTCCAGTAATGAAAATACTTTCCTTTGTTTCTAAATATCCATATTGACATATATGTTGATAGAGATAAGTCTTTCTATAGTATTGTTTTGACTTGTGGTCACCAACCATGAGTTATCTATAAGTTAATCCTATATTACCGATGGCCGTAGTTCAAATGCTTCACACACACAGTAGAGGATTTCTGACAGAAAAATGTGTAAAGTGAATGAAAAACAAACATCATAAATGTCCGGTAATAAAAAAATTGGCAGACTAATTAGTTCTTACTGCCAAATATTTGAGATCAGTTCTTGATCTTTTTTTTTTTAAGAAAGAAAAACATATCCTCCTTCATAAGGACTCGCTCTGGGATTTGGTAATTGCATCACCCCAAAATCTTCCTAGTGTTTGTCAGTCATCAGCTCAGGTTTGGATACCTAAAGAATCAACTTGAATCTGTGCAGGCTGTTACTGCTACCCACCATCTAAGTAAATTCTGCCCCACCCTGAATGAGTCCCAGGGAGGGTATCGCTTCACATTATGCTGCAAAAATAACAGAGCTGGGGGGAAACGGTATGTTGCCTCTCTGTCTTATTGTCCCCCTGTGCTTCCCATTCTGTCTCTTTCTTTGGAAAGTGGAAGGGTTGAGAGAGGCAAGACAGCAGCAGCTTGACAAATGTGCAGTGTCTGTTTTTACTTCTTCTCTTGTTTCTCTTTCTTGACATTCCTGTTGCTACATTTTCAACTGGGCAGTGCAGTGGCATGCCTCATTACTGTCACATAAACAGCGCCATCGTGGACATGGTGGGTCACAAAAGCATGCACATTTCAGACAAGGTCACAGGAAACCTATTCTTGGCTGACGTCGCTTTTTACATATGCAGTGTCAAAGCCGAGAGACGCTTCACCACCGTAGCTGGGGTTTTTTCTTAATTCTATAGCAGCCGTGTATACAATTTGTATTGAAGCAGAGCTCTAATTGCAGACATGGTAAATGTAAACAGAGAAATATTAAACCACTCACTGACAACAGAGACAGAGAGAGGGAGAGAAAGAAACCTGAGCCAGACTTGTTGGTTAAAAATGATTTCTCTGCCCACTTATATATTGAAGAGTTGCCATTCAAGGGGGATAGATGGGGAGAAGTGACGCAGGCTGTTGCAAGACACATGGTGGCAGGGGGAAGTAATGAGAGGTAAGAAAAGACAGAAACAGAACAAGAGGGTACAAAGGAAGGACAAACTGAAGAGCAGGAGTGACTGAGGTCAGATTCCTCTGTGTAGTGAAGTGCAGAGGGAAGAGGTATCTATTCTTTATTACCCTCCAGCATCTCTCGCCTCCTGGAGGATTTTTCACCTCATTCTGGCTGTCACCATAGAAAATTGGACCCGCAGATGTGTCCTCTACTCCTCCGCTATCCTCCTACCCTACTTTCTCTGCTATTTCTCATCAAATCTACAACTCCGAAGACTTAATTTCAAAAGAAAGGACGACCCTCTCAATCAAAAAGCTCATTAAGTTCAAAATTTCGGAGCAACAGGTCTCCGAGCTCCAAAATTAGAAACAGTTAGGACTTCGAGCTCCATCACACTACAGTGCCATCTACAGCTTTGACATATACAAATACTGTATACTGCATAAACTGTTTTGCCACTTTTTTATGAATGGTCATTGAAATTGAAAATACCCTTAAATGTGTCCAAAATGTAAATTGCTGTTTTTATGTTTTTCATGTAATTTGCGACTGCTTTCTTTATGTTACAGTATGTGAATTGCATTTATTGATATCATTCTGCAATTAAACGTCTGTATTAAACCAAAAAATATCTAGATATGCTCACGCTTCAGTTTAAGAGCTGTCCAAACGTTGTGCATGGTGTTCACAGCCCAGTAAAACCATGAAATAAAGGCTTGATCCATTCAGCAGTAAAATAGTCTTCCTCTCTCTCTGCAGAGTTGAAAGGCTAGTATTAAGACAATGTAGACACATTTTCAACTTTCAATTTATGAACTAAATAAACGCCACATTAAAACTTCAAGTCTTTGAGAACTTTTATGTATGTACACACACAGCCCATCAAGTTACACTGAAAATGAGAGATCCCACAATATCCTGCCACGCTGTAGTTTACATATGTTTATTTATTTAAAAATGGTAATAAAAGTGGACTAAACTGGTTTGATATGAACAAGAATAAACTCCATGCATGACTCACAATTCCATATAGTTAAAAAAAAAATCTCTATCAATAACTGTTTTTTTCACTAACCATTTGAAAGGCAATTAGTTCAATCTGCAACAATGTTAGAGAGATTAATCTATAATATGATACAGGTTCTAGTTCTATAGATATGTATCTGGTATGATTTCATAAATGAATATCATTTATTAAATAGTAGAAACTACAAATAGTAGGGAGGGAGTTATGTGGAGGACTTTAAAAAAGACTCATTTCCATACAATCTTGTAAGTATATGGTGCCTGAGGTTACTTTGTGTGTTCCCTGCTGAGGCATCGCAGACTAATGAGACCTTAAAAGCCAAACCTTATTTGCTCTCTTTTTCTGGTATGAACCATATTATGAGAGGACTGGAATCACTTAGGTTTAAAAATAAATCACAAACTTCCCAGCCTACTATTGATTTTTCCAAATTTCTTCTGCTGCTAAATATACCGTGAGAGATGCTGTGAGACATAAGCACTGAGGGGAAGCTAGACAACTGATAGGCACTAAACTGTGGAGAGTGTTGTCCTCATTTGTACTGATAAGTTTATGGCTTTTCTAATGGACTGAAGTGAATTTATTGACACATGTCATCAGCATTTATGTATTCTTTCTATATGTCAAACTTAAGACCTCAGGGGAGTGTTATGAATAAGTGAGCTGACATTTAAGATCAGATCCCCTCGGGGGTACAATGATTGAAGGAATGAAGATTTATGACAGGCTACATGCTTATATTGCTCTTAAGGGCTCTATGGAGGTGTTTTGCTGTACTAACCCTACCATGTATACATGACTCTTGATCTCTGCAATAATAATGCTTGACTTAACATGCTTAAGAAAAGATACACACACAAAACACAGGTTACAAATTGCCCCCCCCCCGGCCCCTTTTTTAAACATATAAATACAAGGTTAAACATAAAGTATGGACTTTTAATCAATATAAATTTGCCTGTATGGCCAAACATGTCATCTTTTGTGTAACTGTCTCATTATGTGACAGTATAATCAGTAAAAATACTGAACAGGTCTGACTTGGGGGGGGGGGAGAATATGGACGTTCTTAAATCCCAGATCAGCTAGACTGAGACATCTAGTGGGCACAAAGGGCAAAGATCAGGCATTTTAATGCTAAACCAGACACTCATGTGGACTTGTAGGCATCAAGTAAGGGGAAGAAGCATCACATTCAGTTCGTTCTCCATTCAGTTACATTATCTTACTGTGTAACATCCATGTAGCCAACTAATCGTAGCTTCTCTTCTTTTTCATCCATTGCAATAATTAGCCCAACCGACACGCCCCTCACTCCCCTAATAGTGTTAATATGTTATGCATGTTAGTAAAATTATATTGCATCAACATTACATTACCTGCAAATAGGAATATTCTCCAGTGCAACAATACCTCACTGATTTCCTAAATCTCATTTTTGTTTTGTTTTATCTGTAACATTTTGCTTCTCATTAGCATGGAGACTAAATATGAAGTGAAATATCCATTCACTTGCCTTCCCCACTAAATCTGCCATGTTAAAAGGGAATTCCAGTGAGCCAGAAATGCAGTTCCATAAGTAGCAGAGTTGTAAATGGCCTGCACTTATATAGCACCTTATAACTGTAGCTATGATCTTCAAAGCACTTTACAGTGTTTCTCATGTAACAGATCCTGGATCTTGGTGAATCCTTTAAGTCTTTCATTAACCCTTCAATAAGTTTATGATACAGATTTCAGCTTAAAATAGCACCTCTAACAAACCAACAAATTTAGAGCATGGAGTCTACAGAAATCCTCAAATCTTTCTTAGAGTGTCACTCACCTTTCTTCATGAACAGCCAGTAAGACAAAGGGAATATGGAAATGAGGATGAATGCATAAAAACCTCCAATGCCCTCGTCAGAGTTGCTCATTATGACCAGTGACTGCAGAGCCCACATACCCAACACAGGTGGGCAATGTTTGGCTTTGTATTATGAAACAGCTGTATTTTGTGGTAGCATAATCAGGTATCTCTTTCTTTCCTGTGGGCGTGACATAATGTTTTTTCCCATGTACTATGTGAACCTATCCACGAACAAACATGTCATCATACACCACCTGTTTTGATAAGGCATGTTTTTTTTTCACCCTCAGGTTTCATGTACTAATGAAAAGGTTAACAAAAAAAGACACCTACTCTCAATTACCTATTCAGCAAGACTGAATGAGTCTCTCTATGTCTTTCATTTATGTCTAATATGTGCACTGACAGTGTGTTTTGTAAATTACCGTTGATGTATTATTCTCGTTATGCCCCGTGGCAGCGCACAATGCATGTGGAACGGCGACAAAAGTCTGCCAGCACAGTGCACAGGCAACAAGTGCAGCAACAGAAAATGGCAACACAGCTGATTGAAAATACAGAGATAAGAATGTAGGAAATTTCCAATTTTCAACTCTCCATGCAAAAACAAAAGTATAAAACCAGTCTGGCGCGCGCTGGTTAGAAATAAACAATGTATTATTTATACCATATCGTATTGAATGCAGAATGAGTGAATTTTCAATTTCACAGTGCCGGAGAGCAGGTGCTGGATGGTGAGAAAACCTACTGGGAGAGAAGAAAGAGAATGGGAAAGAAGGTTGTGGGGGGAAGAAGGGTAGACTGTGAGAGAGGAAAGAGAATTACAAAATATTGCAAAAGTGTGCCTTACTACTGGAAAGTGTGGGTGTGCTGTGAGCTCATGGACTGCAAGAGGGAATCACAGCACAGAAACGTAAAATAATCAGCTACACACCTCACTCCCTGGACGTTTTCAATAAAACAAGCTCAACTTCAAACATCGTCCACTAGAGGTCAGTGCAGATTAAAGTATTTACAGATATTTCAAAGCAAAGAATGCACACATGCCCTCTTGCACATAAAATAAAACCTACAACACACTTGAATGTGTAACGAATGTTCTGGTAAGTGGATTTTATGTGCCCTTCAAATGTTATTTAGACATCCACTAACCAGATAAAAGCACGAACAAGTTTTGAGTTGCTGCCAAATCGTTAACATCTCCTCATTAGCTTAACCTTAAAGTCAGCCATGTGTACCACATTACAAATAAGAAGACCAACTGTTCTCCTGTAAATAATTTAGTCTCACTGCGTTAATCTACCATTTTAAAAATAAAAGACCTGACCAGCAACAAAACGCAAAATAAATTCCTAATTACAGCACGTTTATTCCTTCTCTGATATCTCCCCTGTTAAAGAGGTCGACTGCCAGTTGAAGTCCTTGTTCATTACTTTGACTGACTCATACAGACTAGGCAAGGACAAATATAATATAACCCATCTGGTGATATCTAAATGAATGTCTCATGGACAACAGGACAATAGGACAATGACAGCAAGCACGTGGAGCTGATGCCACGCTGAATCAGCAGCTAATCAAAAGGCACAAAATGATCCAACCTGTACCAAAGGACAAACCTGCCTGTACTGCACACGCAAAGCCCTGCAAAGTCACAGAGGGGGGATAGCACACTATTGATGACCACGGATAAAAATGCATTAAGCACAATCACATGCAAACACGCTGGATATTGGGAATCTTTACGCGCACATAGAGCATCTTTGTCTACGAGTCAATACGTGCAACCAGTTGTTTACATCGGGAAATCACATATAATCTAGATAACAGAGGAGAGGGGACGAGAGGAAAGGAGAGGAAGCCATGATTGTCTCAGACAGCCAGACCCAGTCAAATGCACTATTGTGTTAAACCTGTCAACTGTCACCAAAGAGAACAAGCAAGAGAGAAATGGACTGACAGAGGGTGAGAGACATAGAGAGGGAGAGAGAAAGAAGCTGTCGTCATGGACACAACGCACAGCATCAATTCCCCAGCTCTGGGTTGAACATAAAGCCACACACAAACCGGCATACACACACGTACAACCATCTATTTTCACCCTGCCCTACGTATCCCTTAAAAAGGACACAGACAGGCATTCCAATTTTATCTCTTATATTGTGCCAGTGAATATAGCACATATGGTAACATGTACACAATGCACCTTGTGCTTCATCACACAGCTTAGTTTGTGAACCGCTGTCTCTCTGATATTACATTGTGGACCTGACAAACCACATTAACATGGCTGGGAAAGCTATGACAAGCCATTAGCATTCTGCAGAGCAAACACACATACAAACTCACCAATGCAGACTGAGTGGTTATCTCAGAAAAGAGTTTAGCATGCCTTCCGGAGTGTAATTATTTCTAATCCTTTTTCCTGCTACTCTCCCATTCTTTGAGTAAATATACTTTACTACAGTTGTCTGAAGAGATGTCCAAATCCAGGCTAAATAAAACCTTGCACTGTGATTGGTTATACTCCTAATCAGCCATTATTTTCTAGTTTTCTATGTTAATCTTGACCTAATTTATTTTCATGTGACCCACTGTCTTCATAATTAATTTGATGACAGTGCCCTAAAGTTTAAAAGGCAGCTAAATTACCCCCATTTTCATTATCTAGACATGCACTTGTCATTTGTCCCGCTACTGTATCTCCTTCAGTAACTGTGAAAGTCAGTTCTGTGGATTATAGACTGTTATGTAAACTAACAAGTACATGGTGTAAGGCTGTTGAACTTGTGAGCTCAACCAGTGCAATTACATTTAAAATCATTTTCAAGTAACCAGATTTTTTTCAGTAACAGATTGTCCCAACCATTGGGCAAGTAAAAGAAATTTTTTTATGAGGAGGAAAAATCTGAATTCTTGAGACCAGCAACACGTTGTCTGGAGGGTGAAAAGTAAGTAAGTTTCTCTAAGTCTGGTCATTGTGATATGAATACTCACATCTTCTGATCACTTTGCTAATGCTGGGGTTTGAAAATAGTGCCAACATTAGAATAGAATAGAATAGAATAGAATAGAATAGAATAGAATAGAATGCCTCTTATTGTCACTATACACATGTAGAATGAGATACAGAGCATCTCCTACTCAGTGCAGACATGTGGGAAAGAAAGGGGGGTGCACAGGTCTGTGACACTATATACATATGAACAGTATTCAAAAATATCAAATGTACAAATATCGGGGGAAAAAAAAAATACTGTTATCTACTTAAATCCACACTGTAAATATATATCAGTTTCCAAAGAGAGGACTGTCTCTCTAATCAGGTTTTAAGTGCAGAGGCACGTGTCAGAGTAAAATATGAGAGCTGATATTTGAAATGATAGAAGAAAGTAAGAAATGTAACATGGACACAACAGTTAGCTGAAAGGTACAGTCAGTCATTTTGTAACTTTATTTATAAGAAAAAAATAACATTGTACTTATAAATATACATAGATTAGTATGTAATTACATCTTCCAATAAATGTATGCATATACTTAAAAATACACAGGAGTGTGCACCAGTGTGTGAAAGCTGCCTTGTTGCCACACCATCTTGGTTACAGTGTTTTCTATATGTGGCTAGAGACCCGCCACATGTGTCTCATGCCAATAGAGAAGAGACGAGAAGTGTTCTAGTGTCATGGAGGAAAATTTTAATTCATGTTTGCATCTTATGTTTATATTTTTTAAATAACCTTTTTTATTTTTACAGCTACTTTCATTAAAAACTTACTGGCAGGCTATTATCTGTCTTCAACCTTTAGTGGAAATATATTCAACTCATTGGACTGCTGTAATGCTGCACTCAAAGTAAGAACAAACTTGCATGGTACGTAGAAAAAAATGTAGACAATATAGACTTTTCAGCTATCACATTAATCAGTTAAGCATTTTAGAAATGCACACCTGGAAATTCTTCTGTGTACCACACAGCATAACATGCAGCACTTCAGATGACTTGTGCTGACACTGAATGAGACAAATGAGTTAACTCCAACTGAAAACCTTGAAATACACAGTGAGTAATCAAGTATTTCTCTTGACTATGAAAAAAATGCTACAGAGAGGACACAGACACAGTCACCTGATAAATCCATGCTGCCCCCTTTTCCCAAAGGCAGGTAGGAGCACAGGTCATGATGCGATGCACACGGTGGAGTGGGCCACAACAGCTATAAATAACTCTGAGAAGAATCAGATTTGGAGAACCGGAGGTGGGAACTGATGAGATCACACATACCCATATGTGTCGGTGAGCGTGTGTGTGTGTGTGTGTGTGTAAACACGCAGCCGCACAAAAGGCCTGGATCTGAGGAAATGGAGATGGAGTCAGACTGACATCATGCAGACTTGCAGACAGATGAGCAGACAAAACAGCAGAAAAGCAGCAGAACACAGATCAGGATCAGGCTGAAAGCATCACTGTGACTGAGAGCAGTGAAGTGACACTGAGGTTACTACAGCTAATAAAAAACTGTAAAGGAGCTTACTGTAGTAATAAAAAGTATTACATTCATAAATTAAATCGGTGTTTATTGAACGATAATGTCCCTGTTTTAACTGCAAATCAAAGTGGAATTAGTACAAAGACAAGTTTATAGTTTTTGAAAAGTATACACTTCTGTATTTGAAGTGTATGAGTGAATTTGATAAGAGTACCACGTTTTCAAAAAGTTTGGACAGGGACATGTTTGCCACTGCATTGCATCACTTCTTTTATCGATGTCTGGAAACTGAGGAAACCAAGTGCTGTAGTCTTCAAAGTGAGGCATCTTCCCATTTTTGTTGATACAGGATTTCATCCGCTGAACAGTTCTCCTTTGCCAAATTTTTCATTATATAATGCTCCGTGTGTGACAGGTCTGGTCTGAACTTTTGGGGGTTTTTTTTGTTTGTTTCTAGTGGGGGGGGGTTAAGCTGTTGCAGCTGGTGCAGATTGTGTTTTCGCTGCTGTGTCTTGCTAAAAATCAGAAAGGAATTCCCGAATATGACATCATCTCAAAGACAGCATATCGCTCCAAACTCTTTATATATTGTTCTACATTAATGGTGCCTTCCCGGATTTGGCAGATACTTATTTAATGTTATTTCCAAGTAGAATTTAAATTTCTGATCATACTAAACATAAGACAGTTTTGCAGGCTGGACACAGATGAGTGGTTGCTGTTTTAGATCTTGTCTTCATTAATTTTCTCTGCACTGCAGTTTTAACCCGGATTGAACATATATATTTTATGTAAATTTTTCCTTCAGCAACCTTTGCAGCGTGTTTGCTTTTCAACACAACTTTTTAAAATTTTTGCCTCTGTCCAAACTTTTTAAAATGTGCAGGGATATAAAACATGTAAAATTTATTGATACATTTCTTTTCTTGATCTTATGACGGCTTCTAATATCAGCATAACTCATTTATTCCCTAACCCTTTAAGGAGATCATGTGTTTACAGAGTAGTTTGCACAGTCAGCGAACAAGTAAAAGATACCTGGTTTGATCCTGGAAGAGACACAAATATCTTTGGGGTTGTTCACTCAGAAAAGGAATAAAGGAAGTGTTGTTAAGGTATCCAACAGGTGCCCATCAGGCTCACTATGAAAGAGTGGATTGCTGAGGCTAAAATCATGAAACAAATTTATTGTTGGACCAATTCAGCAAACAAAACAGACCAACACGCACCTCTTTGGGGTTGTGTCAGAAAGATGATCCGCCATATAAAAAGTCTGCCAGATGAAACATGTGTTGACACCTTAAGAATAAGCAGTCAGAAGTGTCTTCTCTATATGTCTCTATATAATAACACATGATAGATTGTGTCTGTGTTCTATATACACCGCAATCCAAATTATTAGGCAAATAATATTTTTCTCTTTTTTTCCTAAATAGTCAATTCAAATGACAGTCGGCATAATTTTCGAGTCATCGACCCATAGAGTATAATTCAAATGTTCCTGAACAAAACTCCCAATGAAAACAGTATGTTTTTCAAAAATAAAAAACTTAAAATGCACTGTTCCAAACTATTAAGCACACAGAGTTTCAAAAGATTTTATAGGTTGTAGAGAATTGAAAATGGTCATTTGTTGAATTTGTAGCATTAGTAGATCAATTTCACTGACATCAAAAGCTATTTCAATCAAAAACATCTTAACAGGTCAAGTTACATATTAACATAGGACCCCTTATTTGATAGCAGTTTTACAATTCTTGCATCCATGGAACTTGTAAGTTTTTGGAAAGTTTCTACTTGAATGTCTTTGCAGGATGTCAGAATAGCCTCCCAGAGCTGCTGTTTGGATGTGAACTGCCTCCCACCCTCATATTTGTTTGCTTGAGGATGCTCCAAAGGTTCTCAATAGGATTGAAGTCAGGGAAGAATGGGGACCACACCATGAGTTCCTCTCCTTTTATGTCGATAGCAGCCAATGATGCAGAGGTATTCCTTGTAGCATGAGATGGTGCATTGTCTTGCATGAAGATGGTTGTGTTGCAGAAAGCACAGTTCTGACTTGTAATGGCCTTTTAGCAGCTGCTCTCTTAATCTGATGTATTTGTCTGGCAGAAACCTTCATCATTGTGCCTTTATCTGCACGAACCCATGTGTGCTCTGGCTCAGCCACAAATCTCT
>VUQG01023980.1:113419-127812 GCA_015106755.1 Etia nguti | reverse complement strand
CTCAGTGAAGTGTAATTTCTCCCCGGCCACGGAGAGAGCCACATATCCACCGCGCCAGAAGCATGTCACAAATGTTAGCAAATCCATTTTATTTCCAGTTGTTGCCTTAGAGAAACACATCAGGAACCTCTCAAATTTAATGAGAAATACATTTTTATGCTTCCCTTAATGCTTCCAACATGTCATGTTATTGCCCATGTACCAGAGGCAGTGGGCTGCTGTGGCTCTTGCTAATCACCTATACTTTTTAAGTCACTGAGCTTCGGTGTGTACATAGGATGACTTTACTCTTATTAAAGTTCAGTATCTTGCTCAAAGGCCTTTAAGCCAGGCTTAATTTTTTCGTTATCTGGAACTGTGATCTTTTAGCTGCTAACTGTAGAAAAAGGAACTAAACCAATTTATCCTTACTTGAGATCATTTCAATTTAATTCTATCCTGCTTTTATATTTTTTCGTACCTCTCTTCCATTCTCTAGCTGTGGTGTCAGCAGTAGCAGTGCTTAGACTCACAATACATCAGCACTCTGGTTCCACAAGTCTCCCCGGTCAGCTCACTAGTAGCAGATTAATGTCCTGTTGAGGAGACACAGACTCCTGCCCGGGCCTCATTTACTCTGACAGAAGGCAGGTGTCAAGACAGGCTGTCCTGAAGGAACGAGAGCAGGCTGCAAATGGACACGAGAGAAGGGCGAGGAAGGGATTCGTGACAGGTCTCATGTTCACGTGTGAAAGAAAAACTCCTCCATTGCTGCTAGAGGTATCCTAGAACCGTAAAGACACTTTTTTTTAGAATTACCATTTGTATTTAACTTTAGCCACCAGGGGCATCATTTTAGCATGATGTTTAACCGCTGATATTTCTTTTCTAGCTATCCCTATTTCCTCAAGGGGTTTTGCCTTTTGCCAGTGTGCCATGGTAATTCCTAAAGTGTCTTTTTTAAAGTGTCTGCCACTAAAAAAGTTATAATATCTAACTACACCATCTTGTGGTACAAAATGGAATTACATAAAAGTATGGCCAAGCCATAGTTCAACTTCAGTTGAAATTTCTTCAACACAATACATAGATTGTTTGGGCATTAGCTCGCAGCAATTGTTTCTTTACATTCTTTTAACAGCCTTACTTAACTCTGGCAGGCTTTACCTGATATCGCCCAATATTGTTTTTTCTTTCAGAAACACAAAACATAAACAGATTTTTCTAGCATTTGATATATGTTGCTATTTATTTACTCGCTTACCTTCTGTGTGATCAGATAAACTGGTTGTTGTGTTTGTGGCAGCATACCAAACATGTGAGTTCCAGAGTGCCCTCTGGTGGATGAACTATGCAACATCAACACTCATGACCTGACTGAAGGGTGTTTCTCCCATCTCTCCTTAACTTTTTAAATTGACATTTTATTTTCATCCGTTGACCATTGTAAACGTTGATACCATTTGACACATAGCTAATATCGGGATGACGATGAATGAGTCAGGCTATAATAGATACCCCGGAATCTTTTGTATGGTTTTTTTCACTATATTGAGCTCCTCTTCTTTGTCTTTGACTTCACTGAGCATCTGTCTGTCATTATTTATTTAACCTCCCATTTAATACACTTGAAAGTGTCAGAGTGCACCCTGAGGTACTGGATGATTCGATGATGACGTCCTTCCATATTCATCAGAGCTCTGCTTTGTTTTGACAGGAAAACAATGTGGAGAAATTACATTTATTTATTCATTTTATTCCTGTCTTTTCTGATGCTATTACAGTCTTGTTTTAATACTGTATTGGCTTTCCACAACATGTTTTTTGTGACATTGCAGTTGATTCTGAATGACAAAAAGATGAGGGCTTGACTATAATGTCCTTGTGGAATTCCACAACAGACTGCTAATGTTGCATGTCAAGTGCAGGGGCACATATTTATTGAGATTATTTGACATTCTGGATATTTGCACCAGAATATCTGATGTATATTTTTTTTCCAAGGAGATGCTTACATAAGAGGGGTGCTGCGCTGAAAACCAAGGCTGCCTGGATCTTGAGCAAACAGAGGAGGAAAGAGCCAGATTGGCTTATTTATCGCTTTTCACTCCCCTCTTCATTGCTTGGCAGCAAAGCAAAGAACATTTACTGTCAAAAAGTATCGTGGTAATAAAACCAAGACACATTTAATTTCATGTGACCTAACCTGCATAAAGGTTTTATTTCCGAATTCTTTTACATTTGGGTTTTTTGAGTTGTCAAAATTCCCATCTTGAGACTGATTGGGTTTATAGAGGAGGTTGAGGTTAAGTAAAAAGGAACCTAAAATTAAATATGCTAGGATTACCGTAAGCCTACAGCTACCCAGGTGTCACTCATTGCAGCTTAAGTAGCTGAAGTTGGCAACGGAGGCTTTGAAAATGACAACACAGAACAGCGCAGTGTGTAAAAATGCATTGTTGTTATTGGTGTTATCTCCATCTAGCTGAGCTTTAGTTACAACTTTGTTCAATAGCTTAAAAGATTTAGCTGCAATTTAGCTGCACAAAAGGCTCTGTAATAGCCGCTCAGCAACCTTACTTTTAAATAGGAAGATAACCAGAATACAACCAGTTGGCAACCAGTTGAGTTGAGTCCCCTGCGGCATTTGTGATGCCAAGTGGGCAGGCAACAAGCTAAACTACTTTTAGGTTTGAGGCAAGATACTGAAGCAGCAACCATGGATACTGCTGAGTGTCATATGACAAAATAGAGAATCTGTTGGAGGTTATCAGGTACCTGGAGCCTGGAATGTCCGCTGTAGAGCTGCCAACAAGATGTAGGTATGTCCAGTGCTAAAAATTTCTCAGTTTCTCAAGTTGAGCAACTGAAGCGACTACCAGTGTGGGAAAAGGATGATGTTGGCATCCTAGTCACCTAGAGCCTGAAATATCCACTAGTGACCAACCATGAGCAACAAATTGATGCACGGCAAGCAGTTTTTGTGTGGATGCCCTCTTTACATATCTTTTTAAAGATGCACAGTTAGAAAATGTAAAAATATTTGGGTGTGCTTGATTATTTTATTGCATAAAATATTGCTGATTTCATCTCGCGGACATCTGCTTTACCAGCTAATTGCGGCGCTTTGTACACTCAACCCGATGAGCAAAGATCAAACAGTGTCTGACTCCAGCATGTCTGTCTGGTGAACCACCAGTGCACCTGGCTCAAACAAGTTTTCCTCCACACTGTCCAGATGTTTATAAAATGTTCTGCAAACGCTAACATTAAGGCTAACAGGTGGATTTTCACGTTTCAGTGCAGCTAGCCAACAGTGAAAAAACACTTACTGCTTCACAGCCAGAGAGTGAAAGTGGTCAGTATGTCCTTGGTTTTTTAACATAAACCCATTTTTGAAGGCAGGGGCAGTACAAAAGTGACCCACTTAAACTGCTTTTTAGTTTTAGTTATAGTTCTGTCGTTAGTTAGCTAACATAAATTAATGTAAAGCTATTAGCAGCGACCAGCCAAGTAATGACACATTGTATAGTGGCACAAGATGATGCTTAACATGCTTTAAAAACTAAAACCTTAAACCTTTTTCTTAAATCTAGCTTCACAGACAGTATTAAACCGATGACAGGTTTTTAGAGTAGGATTCAATGGTGGAAATTAACCTTAGTAGATGTAGTGTTTCATGTCCAATTTAAAAGAACCATAGTAGCATTTTTTTAGGCTAAGCTACAGTCACATTCCGGGTTTAGTTGAATATTTAGCAAAGCGATATGAGATATTCTTATCTAACACAAGGCTAGAAACCCAATTAATGTATTTGTCAAATTCCAAACTCTTCGAAACTCCTTTCAGATTGTGAAAAATATTTTACTTTTACATTTTACATTTGGCCTAGCAGACCGACTGAGTCGAGCTAGCTGCATCCCTGTTTAAAATCTGTAAAAGATGTTAAATCAGTAATTTATCACACAATCATGAGAGTGATATCCATCTTCTCATGTAAGCCTTAGAAGGTAAGCCATTAATCTTATTTGAGATGTCAGAGTGTTACTTCAGGTTTGGTACAAAGGTTGAGTAACTTAGTAAGCAGTTTTGGAAAAACACAAGCACATTATTTATTGTTCTGTTCAGGGTTTTTTTTTCGTCCTCCTGCTGGAAGGAGGAGGATGACTCGAAAACAAAAAATAAATCCCAGATTTTTTGATAAGTTTCTTGTGAAATGACAAACCTGCATGGAGATTTATTAGGCAGTGGCAGGAGAATGTCAGAGCCACTCTGTATGAAGACGGGGGGAAGCGCAGATAAACAAACCGTTTCTAACTGAAGTAGAGAATTGTGGTGTTGGAGACGGCTGATTTTTCACAGAAAGGAATGTTCCCTTCCAGGGGGCTCAGATTCAGAGTGCATTGCTGAGAATGGTATAGAGCTCAAATGCGAGAGTGAAGAAAGCTTTTTTGTGTGTTTAAAAATGGAACGTCAGCGCAGCCAAAAGATTGGTGTGCCTCTCTTTCATGACTCCTGAGTCGTGCTGGTGTGTGCGTGTTTGTGTGCGTTTGCCCGACAGTGTTGGCTGAGATGTCACGGCAGGTCCGACATCACCATCAGTCATGCTGCTTTGGGAAGGAGCCAGCGCTGTGGCCACTGCGGAGTGAGCGTAAGAGCTCTATCTCGCTGTGCACACAGCATGCAAGAAAACCTTCCCTTTTTTTTCCCTTTTCCCAGTTTGGTTACGGGAAAAGGCAGCATTTTTTCCTTCCATATTTGGTCATATGGAGCACTGCCAGTGAGCAGTAGCCTTTTGATGCCGTCCAAACATCCCTATTTTGTGTGGGATTTGTACTTTTTGGAATGCTTTTTCTCCCAATTCTGCATGATTGTGGGTGTAGCATCTGAAAGTGCACTTTTAAAAGGGACACAGCCTTTAAAAAGTCAAAGACTGGAGCGGAATTATATTGGCTCTCGACTTCTGCTGCTTCACAGAGACGTTGCAGAATTATTTATGATTTGGGCAGAAAGAATCCAACTCTTAATGCAAATGTACCCCTTAAAACCAACATTTAAAAGCAAGACAGTGTTTTATAGCCCTTTCTTTTTTCAGCCAACTGCTACATCGACTCCGTTTGAGCAGTGATTTCATTTGGTAAATTGGATCAACAGCTGACAAATCAGAATTTATCATCTCATTTCAGTGGTAAACTTTTAAGAGCTTCAAGTAAGATTTTGAGGCCGGATATAGTTAGATCTCCTAATAAACGGGAATTAAAGAGACCTGTTTGCAGTTTAAGGTGGAACATCTGTGCAATCAAACCTGCAAGTCGAAAAAGCTGAGATTCAGATGATGGCTGGCGTGTTCTTGGGTTATTTTTATTGGAAATTAAGTGTGACCTAGCTTCAGGCATGGGGTTTAAGGACACGTAAACACACCCTCAGCCTGCAGGGGAATGTTAGCCGGTGAAGCACAGGTGTCTTAAGCTGTCTCTCAGCAAAAAGAAAAAGCAAGGGCAAAATATCTTTGGATCTTGCGCAGCCTAAAGCGTGATGAACAGTACAAAACTCCCATGCATGTGCTCTGGAGGAAGAGGAGAAAATATTAAAAGAACAGTGAGTCACAGTCAAAATATATAACCGATAACAGCGTGCAGAATTTAGCTGTGTTATCGTCGCTGACAGTGGAAAATAAAACACAGGACTGAAGTATGCTGCGTTGAGAATCATTTGTTTTTAGAAAACGCAGCGCAAGAATGCAGAAAGTATCAAGCTGCAGCTTCCTGTCCAAAAAAGATTTGTCATTTTGAGAGATAATTGAAACGGTTTTATTTATTATCTCTGCTTTATCACAACACATGCGGTTTGAGAAAGTAAGGTGGAAGTTACACAACATTTTTTGATGATAGATGCTAGACTGCAGGGGCGCTTGCCTTTTGTAGTTTGGACCATCATTTATATTGTTATGTGGGGACATGGACACAATGACCTGATCAGTTATAAACACAAAAATATGTTTTTGATATTGTGTGCATTTTACTGTTTATTTAATCCAATTAAAGTGCTATATAAATAAAAATGTATCACAATATATATTATTTGGTAAAGACCCAACAGTAACACAGAGAAAACTTCAATAATCAGATGACCAACTGTGAGCAAATACTTGTTGACAGTGGGAAGGAAAAACTCCCTTTTAACAGGAAGAAACCCGGTAGAACAGGCTCAGGGAGGGTCAGTCATCTGCAACAACCGGTTGGGGGATATTTAAGTGAAAAGATTCAAAGTAAGGTCAAATAACAACCAGACATCATTTTGTAAATTATGAAAATCGCCTTTTTTTTAAACCATGTTAATCATTCTTATGATATATTTTATAAGTTTAAAAGGCATATCATGAGTAAAACAAGCAGTCTTTGCAATCTCTAAGCATTCTCGCCTGAGCTGTTGTGGGAATCGCAGTCACTCAAACACAAATTCATCAACTTGTTGACTAACCTTGTAGATGGTGACTGGAGCAAGGGTTACCTAAGAGTAACAGCACAGTATTAGCTGTTTGGACAGTCGAATATTCGTGTCCGTGTCGTTTTGCTTTGTTTCAACTCAAAATGGAGGTCTGTCTGTGCTGTCTCTTCTCTGTTCTCTTTTTCACCATGTATCCCCTCCCAAAACTGACATGCAAAGTAATGCAGAGACGGTTAAAATGAGGATAACGATACCTGAGGTGAAAGCAATTTGTAAGACTATGATAGGTCGAGAAAACGCCTCCAAACACGTGTTAATCTATGTAAAAGTGTTGTTTTTAAAGACAGTTTTCTTCAGCTGTGAAAGCTAGGACTTGTCTAAAGTGCTTCAGGCGCTTTGAATTTATTGATGCGCTCTGTTACTTTTCTGTCCCCTAACATAACAGAACAGCACACTCTCTGTGTTGTGATTTACAAATTAACCACTGGGGTTTCCCCTCTTACTCAGCCAAACACACACTACAGCAGTGTAAACCAGCACCATCCTTTCCTTGATGTAGCAGGAGGACTTGTGAGTGAGATCACAGTTAGAGAGGGAGAGTGGGGGCAGGCTGTAGGCGAGTGGTGGGAAATGGAGGCTTATTTGCATTTATAGATCTGCACAAACTAAATGAGGCAAAGGTCTAAAGTTACATTTAAGACATTTTTAGATTTAAAGGGATTTGGAATAAAAATAATCTATTTTTGTGATTCTGATGACATTATATGTCGTGGGCCTTTCCTTATGACTGCTTCCTGGTTTGTGGGTCCACAGAGGGGCCAGCTCATTCAGGGCTGACTCTAGGGTGGAGCCCTGGTAACCCTGAACTGGACAAGCTAACATAGTCTGTTGGTGTTTCCAATGCAAACTGGTCCCTCACCCAGGACTAGTTTGCATTGGGTGACACTTCCAAGACCCTACCAAAGGCAGATAATATTAATAACATTATGACTGGCAGCAATGCTCATGCTGCAGAAATAAGATCTAATTTGTAATGATCCCAAGCTATCATTGAAAAACCATGAAAAATCATTTTCCTTCATTAGAGTCGTACTTTATGTAACATGTACTTGACTCACAGTGATTATTTTAACATCATAAATTCTTACCTTAACCTGATAACCCTATAATGCATTTAAGGTATTCCATTGAGCTTTTCTTCAAGTCTGTGAACACATACCTTCAGTTGGTCTGTCTCAGTGTGTATGATTCACAGTGCACAGAGAAGTGTTATGGAATGTGAACCATTGTCTGGGAATGCAAGAGTCTCCTTTTTCTTCACCAAGTGGAAACTTAACATCTTTAAACTTCAGGTCTCTTCCTTACACTGATGTGAAATATTTCCTTGCTGGTTTGTCTTCTATCTGACAGCCAAAGTCAGCACAGAGGAGATTGTAGCACGATTTGAGGGAGGATTTTGTCTGATCAGTAGATCTTAAGTCAACAGTGACGGTATATCCAAAGCATTCGTGGTCCTGTTCTTATTTCGTGCCCTAATCTTCAAAAACGTCGTCACATTATCGCATTGCATTTCACTTTGCACTGGCTTTAGATACTCAGTTTCGCCTCTGAAAATCGTCGGCTCACGCTTAGTGAAATTTTTCCTCACTCGAACCGAAGCTAAACTTTCAAAAATGTATTTTGGAGGAGATAGAGTGTGAGCGGAAAGCAGATGGTATTGAGATTGAGCTGCACTCTGATGCAGTTGGCCGCTTAATATGTTCCCTTGAATATATAGTCGCAGCTGACGGCCTCAGCTTTGACAGCAGAGGCTGTTGTGGTTGATATTCACACTGTGGCATGTCGATGCACACACAGACAAATAAAGAAAAAAAGCTTGGCTGCATGACATGCTTGAATACTCTGAACCAAGTCCTCAACTTAATTCGTAGCCGGCCAACCAGCCGTGTGTCTCTTTATATTACAGCTGAACGCAGTCTGCAGTTGTTGGCTGAACTGTTGAATTGTGTTCCAAGCAGGACTCAACATACACTAGCTGTTTAATGTTTGAGATTTTAAAGATATACGAATTATTGATGCTTTCAGTGTGAGTATTTTAGAGATATGCGATGAGTTAAAAGGCTTAACTGGAAACTACATTACAGAGATACATTACGGTTTAGTTTAATGAGCCAATAGCACCATATATCTGACGCTTCTTCTATATTCGAAGTTTTCAGTCATGTGATTACTAACCATGTGATATTAACTTGTCCAACACTTTGGACTTTAGACCACCAGTTGCAGAGGAATATGTGTGTTCCCCTGGTGGTAGGTTTATGGCAGTCACTGAGAAATTCACACCGTCCTAGAGATCGGTCAGTGATTCGTTGACAACCACCTTGTTACAATTGCTTTGGTCTCTAACAGATTGCTACACTTACTTATACATAACCCAGAAATGGAGAAATGTTATTCCTGTAAGTAAGTTATGGCTCAGCTTTGCGGCTAACATGTTTCTAAAGGTACAACTTTTAATTTGAAGGCAAATGGCCTCCATTTCCAATGTCAATTACATTTTTCACACACAGCTATGAGGCTAGCTAGCGAGTGTTTATTTGTACACAGTATCTACAAGTCAGTATCAAGGATGTTTTTGATGAAGCCACCCTCCAGCAATCACTCACCAACCAGTTAGGGAATCTACATTTTTCTCTCCCGACCTTATGTCCAATATATGTCCAGCTCTTGATAAACATGCGTGCGACATCTTCTGCTATAGTGGTTTTTTACAGAACAAAGTGGAAGTATCATATAACTGATTTTAATCAAATTAGATGAATTCAGACATTGAACTTTGTCACTGAATTTTCTTCTTTAACAGTGTCTCCCTTTCCTCACTGATAAGCTAACGTGAACTTAGCATGTTAACTTTATTGGCTGCTAACAAAAGCTAACAAGCTATGACATTGCAGTCATATCCAGAATGTTTTTTTATCTATAGTTCTGACTCAAAAACATTTCCTTACCTTACTTTCTAGATTGTTCTGGGCCATCTTTGTTCAGGAGTTTTCATTATGGCTTGTTAGTTTTTGCTTTTTGGTATTAGCAAAAAACCTCCCCAAAAAACAGCAATAGGAGTAATTTCCAGCTAGATTGAATTTTTAACAGTTTAGTCATAACTGATTTGTATACCCTTCAGGCTTTGAAAAACAACTGAAAAAATACACTAGATTATAGATAAAACTGAGATGAACATGTAAGCATTGAAAAATTCTTGGCCTTGCTGTGACAAAACGCATCCATGAATTTATGAATGCTCAGCCACAGCAGATCTGCATCCTGGGACTGTAAACGTGTTAATGTTGCTTAGGCCTGGACGTGTGAGAGGAGCCACATAGCACAGAAACCCACAACCACCGGGCCAGCTTTCCAAACTCTGACATCCAACTGCGCTGTAGGTGTTGATGGATATCGCACATGTACACACATTTATTGTACCATAAACACAAACTACACTTGCTTTGGTCTCTCATGTTTGCAGTGTTAAACAGTTTATTCAGTTTTCAGTTGAAGTCAGCACTAAGAAAGCCTCATCTGTACACATCTGCAGACATTTCCCCAAACACAAGCCCATTCACAAATGTAAATTTTGCTTTTTAAGTACTGTTTATCATAATGCACACACCCTTACGCACAGGCTGAGCATATTTTAACAGCCTTGTCAGACTGCTCTCAGGAGACTCCTTACCCCTGCAGAAAACGTTAGGTTTACCCAACTCAAACTGTCCCCAGAGCCTCAGCCAAAACAGCTGTTAGTGTGCACTACCTACAGCAAAACAGTATCTCGTTCTCCTTTTTTATTTCCCTCTTCCTTCTTGCTTTATTGAAGAAGCTTTATCTGTGTGATAAAATAACCATAAAATGATCTTTCCCACTTCAGTAAAACACACTATCATCATATCTTAGTTTAGACTGAACTGTCTCTACCCCTTTTTCCTCCTCCAAATTCTACTGCTCTTATACCGTCAAAGGACAGCACGTGACCTACAGTTTCAAGTGGAGTAGTGGTTAGATTCCCACTGTTATGGCGTTATTTTTGTGCCACTATTCTGAGCGCATGTAAAACAAATTTGAGCGCACGTAAAAAAAAAAAATTGGAAGTACAAGTGTTGCATTTTGAGGAGAAATTTATTTTGAGCGAAGAAAAGCTAAAATTCATTGCTGCGTGCAAAAAATGTATTTCAGTGTTTGCTATTGTCCATATACAAACACAATAGCAGCCCCTCTCGCTCAGTTTTTGAATTTGCTCTCGCTCAGATCTCTGCGGACCTGCTCGCCGTGTGTTGCTCGCGCTCTCAACATTTCTGCCCCTGCGCGTTCAGCTCTTTCTGTACAGCGTTATATTTGTGCCACAAAACCAACCAATCACAGACTTGGTTGCAAAAAATTCTGATTGGCTGTTTTGGTCTCCAATCAGCTCGCTAGCTACTGTAGCTAAACCCAGGCAATTATCCCAGAAAGCATTTCGTCCAAAACTCAAACGAGGCAGTGGCGGAGGAACGCAGAGTGGCGGAGTTTGAAATATTATTCTTTCTGGATCACAAAATAAACTTTAAAGATATTTTCAGGCGAGAATATAGCTGTGTAAACTTCAAATACCTGCTCGATTTATCAAGACATCACATATTTGCAAAAGTGCTCTAACGTTTTCGGAGATGCCTGTTACACACCAGCTGACCAGGTGGTCAAGGCGCAGACCCCGGCACATCGTTTTCAAACCCCCCGTGGTCTTTGCTACTCAGTTTATAACCACAAACAACTAGTTGTTATAAGTTTTTCAAGTCCACAACAGGTCCTTCTGATTGATGTCTGTATAGTTGGTGCATTATATTGTAGTACTGGTAAGGCCACTTACTCTAATGACTAAATTTACATCATTCCAACCCAAGTGGACCAGTGCGTACTTGCAGACACTAAAATTCTGGTGTTTGGCTGACTATGCAGCACTAAGCAACTGTTGCTATGCTAGCTATTGATTACAAAGTATACAGTATCTTTACTAACTTGACTCTACTGTAATCTCGCCTATTGAATTTAATAGTAAGACTGTGATATTGTTTTAACCTGTCTCTTTTTTTTCTTCATATACCAATTGAGAATAGGTTTGTGTCATGGTTTTGTGCTTTTTGTGTTGTTTATTTTTCAAGTTATTTCCTATTTTATTTCATAATCTTTGGTTCCTGTCTATTCCTGCCAGCTTTACTTCCTCCTATTGTTAGATTTCCCTCCTTTGTAATTATCTGCCCCACCCTCATTAGTATCACCAATCTGTCAATCAGTGTCATGTCCTGAGAATTTTCTGATGAAAAAGCAAGCTATGTTAGAATGAATTAATACTGTCGACATAGCAAGAGCAGCACTTTTTATGGAGACATTTACCAATACTTTCAGACAGATTAGTCTGAAACTTATACCAGTTCAGTGTCTGTCCTCTGTACTCATCTCTTAAAGTCAGCTAACGCTGTCTTTGGCATACTTTCTCAAGCCTTTAAGTCTGACGTATCTGTTATGCATTTTGGTAAAAAAGAAAAAAAAAAAAATCTGAAGCCATAGAGCTTTGCAAAAGAGATCCACTGTCTACCATCAAGCTAAAGTGACTATTAGCAGAGACTGTTTCAGTCATTTCCATTATAGAGGCGAGGTGAATAACATATGTCAAGCTAGTCTGGTAGACCTACGACAGTATTTAATAAGAGAGGCTCCTGCTGTCATAAAGGTTTGTCAGAATATAGAGACAAAGTATTTTCATCCTTGAGAAGCCCTAAAAATTTAAGTCTAGCTAAGTCAATATTGATGGGAGACAGCTGATGTCAAAATACATGAAATCCTGCTTCTCATAAAACTTTTCTCATAGTTAGGAAGAGATGCTTTCTACAGTCCTTAGTTTGTAATATACAGTATCTTGTCAACTACTCTAAAATGACTTTGTATGGTATGCATTTGAATGCACCTTGTGTATCATCAGTTTTTCTACAGTAGAACTTCTGTGAAAGATCAAATAGCATGTGGCTGGTAAAAAAGAAAAAGAAAGAAAGTGGCTCATGAACTCTGCTGCATACCAAGTACTGTGACAGGTGGACAAAATATTTTCTTCCACTGACGCAGAGAATAGAAAGCCTTGGGTTTGTGCCAGTGTTTCTTTTACAATCCTGTTTACTGCAGTACTTCTCTTTACCTGAACACCTGCACAGTTGTGACTGTTGTAACTCCTCTCATAACTGTCTCTCCTCTTCAGTGTTGTAGAGCTACAGCGTTTGTGGCAGTTTTCACTTCCATGTTCTAACTCTGGAGACTCAACTCCAGTTTCATTTAACTAAAAGTCAAACATTACACTTTATTATGTACGCCTTCCTAATGCCTGGTTGGACACCCTTTGACTTTCAGAACTGCCTTAATTCTTTGTGACATAGATTTACAAAGGAAGTGGAAATATTCCTCAGAGATGCCTATTGACATGATAGCATCACACAGTTGTTGCAGATGATTTATTGAATTGGGGTCCAGAGGCCATTTGAGAAAAGTGAACTCATTGTCATGTTCAAAAAAGCAGTTTGAGATGATTTGAGTTTTCTGACATGTCACTTTATCCTGCTGAAAGCAAACATCAGAAGATGGGTACACTGTGGTCATAAAGGGGTGGACATGGTCAGCAATACTACTCTGGTAGCCTGTGGCAATGACCAGTGCTCAGTTGTTACTAAGGGGCCCCGAGTGTACCAAGAAAATATCCCCCACACTGTTATACCACCAGCAGCCTGAACCATTGGGATATAAGGCATAACTGATCCATGCTTTGATGGAAATGCTGACCTTGTCCTCGAATGTCATAGAAGTCAAGACTCATCAAACCAGGAAAGGTTTTTCCAATCTTCTGTTGTTTGACTTTGGTGAACCTCAGTTTCCTTTTTCCTGTGCTGACAGGAGCGGCACCCAGTGTGGTCTTCCTCTGCTGTGGCAAATCAGCTTTCACATGTTGTGTTCAGAGATGCTCTTCTGCTTTCAGTAGTTTCTCAAATACTCAGGCTAGCCTATTTTTTAGCAGCCATGCCATGTTCAAAGTTACTTAAATCACTTTTCTTCCACATTCTGATGCTCAGTTTGAACTACAACAAGTCATCTTGACCGTGTGTGCGTGCCTAAATGCACTGCATTGCTGCCATGTGTCTGACTTATCAGGTATGGATTTGCTTGAACAGGTATGCTATAATAAAGTGATCAGTACCTAAGCACGCTAATATGCAAAACTTGTATATTATCATTGCCAAGCATGGTGGTATGCTAACAACTCACTAATATATCTGTCAGTACACTTTTTTGTAGTACACCACTTACACTACATAGTGGTGTTAAATCAATTTTAACAGGGTGTATCAAATCAAACAATCAAATCAAATTATTTGACACGTGATTTGTGTGACTCAAACTACTACATTTTGAAAGTTTTCACAACTTCTCTATTTACTAACCACACTAAAGTTAGTAAGCTAAATTCTTCTAAGGCCAATGATAATTAAATACACTCGTACACCAAAAGTTTTTCTAAAAGTCACCAAAACATCAGCGACTGATCAGATTCTGCTATTGTATTATATCTGCTAGCTAACAGTAGCAACACTATTAGCATGGATGACCTAGCTATATTATCTCTTTTCTTTACTCTAACAAAAATTTAGGATAGGAATTCCACAGAGGTCCACTTGGCTAAGTTATATGTTGGAGCTGCATATAGCTATACTTAACAGTGTGAATTCACTCTTTTAGGCACTGTGAATAGGAAGCGTAAGTACAGAAATACACCATCTGAAACAGAGTTGATTTTTTGCTTAATTGCAGAACTAGCTTTGTCTTTATTATAAAAACAGCTACTTTTTAATTTGTGTATAAAACAGATTACATCTTTTTTTTTTTTAACTAATGGTCTTTTT
>VUQG01023980.1:91435-102073 GCA_015106755.1 Etia nguti | reverse complement strand
TCCACCAGATTTGGTCACTGCGAAGATTACAGTCCAATTTAAAGAACTGCTCACTTTGAAGTTTCTAACTGTTAAGCTAAATTGAGGATCGGGAGAAAGGAGATGAGGGGTTGAAAGTTGAAAATAGATAATGCATGCCTTTGTCTTCTCACTCTCTCTTTCTGCTTTCGTCTTCCCGCAGGATGGCAAGGAATGATGATGATGAAGAGGAGGCGGCCCGTGAGAGGAGGCGCAGGGCACGCCAGGAGAGGCTGAAGAGCAGGGAGAGCGAGGAGCCCAGCGGCCAGTCGGACAGCCTGGTTATGACCAACAGCCACAGGTATAGCAAAACAAGCTCTCGTACGTAATCCACCAGTCGACCGATTGGCTCCCTTTTTGTTTGGATCAGCTGCAAAGGCGAGAGAGCACCAGTGAAGTCGAACTGATAAACTCGCAACGTAATGTCATTCTCTGGGTTTAGGGTGTCGGGGTGGAGCTGCATGGTTAGATAGTGTATCGCCAGAAGTTTTTGAGAAAATAGTCAGCTTTAGTAATTTAAGTGAACTAGCCCATGAAAAAAACCCAAAAGGAGAGGTGCCAGAGTGTATTTGAGGAGTAAAAAAAAATCACTTCTCTAAAACCTAAAGTCTCCCAACACAATAAGACTGCAGATAGTTTATAAGTGCAGGTTTTAGTTCAGTCCAAATTAAATAATACTAATATAATAATAAAATGAGTTTCCCCAGTCTGTCTGTTACTATATTTTGTCAGAGAGGTGACACTTGTGAAGGTGAAAATCCATGCCTATAATGGCGATACAATAAATACTACAGCATATACTGACTTTGAATTTAAGCAAAAGAATGTAAAAAAGCAGTAAAGGTCAAAGTCAAATAATGACATCACACCAGCTATGATGAAACTTGGACTCTGTCTGAGGAGTCAAATGCTCCTCAGAGCAGACAGAGTTGCAATGATGCAGACAAAAAGCGTAACTATTAATTTCTATGCATTTTAAGGCTTTGAGATAAATTGTGTTGGCTACAGTGGAAGTGGTGGGTCGCTCTGACATCTAGTCACACAGACACTGCTTTGTGGTGATGAATGTTTCCTCTCTGTAAGCTCTTAGATACATCCTGGGGTGGTCAAACAACAAGGGGATTGTGCAGGAGGATGCTGAGACAGGACCTAGTTCTTGCTAGCCATTGTTGATTGTGCAGATGCAAGGATAATGTTTGGCAGACTTTTAGGTCACAGTGTTCTGAGTCATGCTGTAGTCATGCCTCGAGGTGGAAGGATATTCACTGAATATTTTAGTTAGAAAATATAAATACACTTACTCCACACTTTATTAGGTACATCTTGGTTGGGCCCTCTTGCACCTTCAAAACTGTATTAATTCCTCATGGCAGAGATTTAGCAAGTTACTGGAAACATTCCTCAGAGATTTTGGTCCACGTCAGATTTCTTGGCTGCATATCTCCCATTCTGCCACGTCCCGAACAGGAGATCTGGTGACAGTGGATTGAGACCTGGTGATTCTGGAGGCCATTTGAGTACAATAACCTCATTATCATGTTCAAAAAACTGTTTGAGATGATTTGAGCTTTGTGATATGGTGCGTTATCATGCTGCATGTAGAAATCAGAATGTGGGTACACTGATCTTAAAGGGATGGTCATGGTCAGCAACAATACTCGGGTAGGCTGGGGTCTTTGAACGATGTGAAGTGTGCCAGGAAAATGTCCCCAACACCATTACACCACCACCGTCAGCCTGACCTGTTGATTCAAGGCCGGATGGCTCTAATGCTGTCGTGTTGTTTATGCCAAATTCTGACCTTACCGTCTGTGTATTGCAGCAGAAATAAAGACTCATCAGATCAGGAAAGGTTTTTCCAGAAAAAAACAAAGATCTTCTGTTGTCCAATTTTGGTGAGCCTGTATGAATTGTAGCCTCAGTTCCCTGTCCTTACCTCACAGGAGTAGCACCTGGTTTGGTCCATCAGCTGTAGGCCATCTGCTTTTGATTTGATTTGATTTGAGGTTTGATATGCTGGGCATTCAGAGATGTTCTTCTGTGTCCCTTGGTTGTAATGCGTTGCCTTCATATCAGCTCGAAGCAGTCGGGCTATTTCTTCTGACATCAGCACGGCGTTTTTGCACAGAAAACTGTAGCTTACTGGATATTTTCTCTTTTTCAAACCATTCTCAGTAAACTCGAGCAATGGCTGTGTGGGAAAATCCCTGCAGATCAGCAGTTTCTGAAACACTCAGAAAAGCCCCTCTGCCACCAGCAATCATGCCACGTTCAAAGACAAATCACCTTTCTTCCCCCTTCTGATGCTCAGTTTGAACTCCAGCAGTTGGTCTTGATCATCTCTACATGCCTAAAAGCACAGAGACACAGTGATTGGCTGATTAGATATTTGCATGAGTGAGAAGGTTAACCGGTGTACCAAATGAAGTAGTCAGTAAGTGTGTATTTTAGCCACGCTGAAGCAAAGCTTTATGGAAGATTATTTTGGTTTGTTTGGCGGTCATTTAGCGCAGACAAAAACTAAATACATTTTTTTACACATTTGTGCTGTGAGGCAAGGCTTAATCCTCATGCATTTGATAATGTTTCACTTAGTGGGTTAAATTTAATGCCACAGCAACTATTGACTCGGCATCCAAAAACACGCTAACTATGATTGCATGCTAGCATTCCATCGTAGTTAGCATTTAGTCCAAAGTATTAGCAGGTGTTAGCATGGCTGTAGACTCTAGGCTATGGCTGTATCTAGCGCAAACAAAAAGTTCCCACCTAAAATCCAAATTTTGAATTCATTTTAAAGCCTCACCTGAGTTTATTTGAAGAGCTGTGGTGAAGACCAGTCAGTAAAGCCATTGGTCCACATTACAATGCAACCTCTTTCTGGAAATTATGAGTACACGGGGTTGCGGCCTTCCACCAGGGCCATCTCAGAGGTAACAGAAGATAACGTTGTGGATTATCTTTCCATGCCCACATTTTCATAACGGCTGACGTCTGCTGTGACCTCACCCCTTCCTCCTCTTTGACAAAAATACACACAATGTAACATTTGTGCCGTCTCTCTCTCTCCTCGTAGTGTCACAGAGACGGTGTCTGTGAGCAGTTCTTATGGAGGCGGTGGAGATGACGAGGACCAAGCCCTACTGGACCGCATGGCCAAACGTGAGGAGAGACGGCAGAGGCGCATGAAGGAGGCGCTGGAGAGACAGAGGCAGCTGGACCCCACTGTGACGGAGGGCAACGACAGCGCCGCCACGGAGAAAAACAGCGCAGAAGAGGAGAGGCCCTCCTCCTGGCGTAGGGGACGTTACCGTGACAATGACGACGAGCCTGAGAAGATGGAAACCTATAGCTCGAGAAGAGAGGAGGAGAAGGAGCGAGAGGAGCCGAGGGAGGAAGAGCAGGCTGCTCCTGAGGGGGGACAGGAAGAAGCGGAGGGCGTAGATGAAGAGGAGGAGCAGCCAGTTGCAGTCGTGGAGGACAAACCAAGAAGGTCTTACTTAAGAGACCAGGTCAGTTATCAGGTCACCGTTCGTCTTTCGTTTCGGACATTAAGTTTAGCTGGTGTAACTGACAGCCTTGGCACATTTGATCCTTGTTTCTATAGGCGTCAGATGAAGAGCCTAAAATGCAAAACAAGGTATGGATAGTGATTTGTCTTTTTTGTTACCTTTGATTTGATCGCTGAGCTTACTTTCAAAGAACTGCTATAATCCTTTTTCATAGGACTTCGCTGAAGAAGAAAGACATTCGGTAGTCAGTGAAAGTTCAAATCAGGCCAAGTCGTGCAATTCAGAGGCTGAGGAGGATACAGTAGCATCAGGGGAAGCTGAAGAGGTACCTGAGGATGATAATGTAGATAATTCACAGGGGAACAAGCCTATGTTACTAAGAAATGACAGTGAAGAGGACTTTGAGGTATCTGAGATACTGCAATCAGAAGATAATGAGGTATCATACATGCGGTAAGAACTTCAGTAGAGGTGTGATGCACAGCACGTGAAATTTCTTTGGGTAACTTCAGTGTCTAACTAAACAGAAATGTTTACATGTTAAACTCAAAAAACGAAAACCTTTCGATGAGCCCATCTTGTTGACTTGTTATTTATGACACTGAAATCACCCGGACACCTCGTGCCGTCTTGCGTGGTTTGCAACATTTGCAAACTGGCGACGACTGGTCTGCGTTTGATGATGTGCGGTTTACAGCTGTGTGGTCAGACTTTTAAAAAGGTTAATGCTATGCTCCACAGAGTGGTCACACGTTTTTTTCTGCACGTCTTCCACCTCAGCCATGAGTGCAACAACACAACACATTACACTGGCTCCACTTCAACAACTTAGTGAGGCATCAGGTCATCTTTAGATATCTGTCAAAAGTTTAAGACCATAGAAGATTGCAATAAACTCTTTGTTTAGTTTTTTTTTTTTTTTTTGTGCCCTGTATTTATCTTGTACAGGGCATTGGTGTTGTCCAATGTCTGGAACAAGCTCCTTTAGGCCGTATTCCATCACTAACAGCAGATTGCTGCACTCACCAGTAGTTTCAATGTAAGACACCAGCTTGGTCTCAGTGCAAGAATAAGAACGTTTATAGCGCTTTCTCGGTAAAGATTCATAATTTGTATTACGTTCATAATATATCCCATGGTCTTCAGAATTTGACTGGATATGTACTTATTACAGAAATAGTAATTATCACATATAAGACTTTAATTATGTTGCAGATTATGGACAGCAAGTGGACGTAGGAAATATCCAGCTGGAGACACTCCCAGTGTGATCACATGTTAGATAATCCTTTGTCAACAGTAATTCTGGAGTGGACGTAGTGTGATGTGATGTTCTCTGTTATTTTATTTGGGCGTGGTCTCTTTCTCTTATGGGATATCATGTGATGTCACATGACTGAATCCAATCACACTTCACTCTACGCACCTTTCTGCCTGCCTTTGTTGTTCAGTATCGCTCTATGTCTCTTTCTGTGTGTGTGTGGGGGGGGGGTGCTTCAGGTGAGTGAGCCCAGAGAGGAGAGGGAGGATCAGAGGAAGCACAACGGAGGGCTGCATGAAGAGGCGCCTCCCAAACAGCACAGGAAACCTGAGAGGACCCCCAGGTACACAACAGCAACAAAAGCACACACTGTCTCGTTCTCACCCCGAGGCCAAACTGGGGATAACCCAGTCCTGTGAATTATTCAAGCGCCTGAGCTGTCAGCAGTATCGGTCAGATTCGTGTGACAGTTTGATGCTCTCTAACTGGTGAAAAATCAGAAAGAAGACCAGAATGCAGTTTGTATTTACACTGTTGCAAAAATGTGAAGATTGCCAGTAGTTTGTGTCATCTAACTCTGCAAATGTTCTGTTTTTTACTACAGACAAACACAAATTAGGCTAATATTTTCCCATTTTTAGTTCAATATTTTGTCACCTACCTGATAATGGTTATTCAAGTCCTACTGAAAAAGATAATGATGCCTTTATTCTGAAGCAACAGGTGACTAATTAATTAATTAAACCTGTATGCCTGAATAAAACACACAGACTTAATGAATGTGACTAATAACAGCTGCGCTTATCTACTCTACAGTGCTGTGCATAAGTCCTGAGCTGCCACTCATTTCTCTTTTCTTCATTTACTTGTGTTATTTGAGCAGCAGTTCTTCAGGCATTTATTAAGGTCTTTCAGACTTTTTCTTTGGACTTTGGTTGTTTTTCACACTTTCCAGTCCTTGCACCTGACCATTTTCAGAGGAATGTTTTTGTTAAGATACTTAATGCTGACCTGTGACTCACTCAAGCATAAAAAAGACACCTAACTCCAGAGATGAGCCAGTGTTGTGTCTACACATAACAAATGAATTTATCTTAAGGGACTTTATTGCTAGCAAGCAATATTTATTCCCAGACCTTTAGTTGAATTTGCAAAAGAAAGCAAAGAACACAGTCTAACAGACATGAAATGGTACTTTTTATCTAAACGGCTATTTTAAGTTTCAAAAACTTGGCATAACTCAATGTAAAGTGTGTCCTTAAAAATTCTGAACAAACTCAGAAGTCGAGGACAAAAGAAAAAGTGACAGGCCTAAAAATCTATTACAGATAAATAGTATGTGAAACTCATGTCCTTAAGAAACAGGAAAAATCCTGGAAAGACCTGGCATAGGACCTGAGAAATGCATCTGGACCTTCAGCTGATCCATCTACTGTTCACTGAAGGCTCGGCAGAAATGGTCTTAGTGGAATGGTGGCTGTCAAGAAGCCATTCCTGATGATGGGGGACAGATTCTATGGAGTAATGAATCCAAATTTGATATATTTAATTCAAAACAACTCAAGAGAGAACTGCAACAGTGAGTCTACAGCCATCTGTAAAGCACCGTGGAAGACTTGGCGGTCCATGTCAGCCAGTGGTGTTGGGGATCTTTTCAAAATAGAGGGAACTGTAAACTCAGAAAAGTAAATCAGATCCAGAATGGAATGCTATCTGGAAACATGTGATTGGCAACTGCTTCCTTTTTTAGAGTGACAATAATCACCAAACACATTGTCAGTGTAGTAAAAGCCTATCTGGATTTTAAAAACACAAACACAGTGGAACGAACACCATCAGTCATGGATTGGCCTCCCCAAAGCCTTCACCTCAACATTATTGAAGCGGTGTGGATCAAATCAGCAGAAAATGGAACAAAAGGCAGTAAACACCCAAAGAAGAGCTTTGGGTGTCCTTCAAACAGCCTGGAGAACTGTTCCTGATTTTGCCTTATATTTCCATGTGTGTTTGCACGTTTCAGCAAATTGCTGGACTTATTTCTGCACGAGTTTCATTTTTATGAAGAATTGAGGGATAGCTCAAGACCTTTGCACAGTACTTTATTTTTGGAATAGTTACAACAGTATGCTGACATATCAGTGACTCTCTACTGTTGTCCACTTGTGGAAAAGTACTGCAGTAACTTAATATACCAGACACAAAGGTCAGCTGAAAAGATCAAACTACAAATAACCAAAGCTCATTGTGACCGAGTGCGAGGAGAGGACAACAGTCCTTTGATAAACAACATTATGTACTGCATTTTAAAGGAAATTTGTTTTATCAGACAGGAAGTTATGTATGAGGCTGACATTTATCATTTATTGCACAGGCTGGTGTGAAAGCATAGACATGTAGCCTGAGGCTTCTGCAACATAATTGAAAAGCAAATCTCATTCAGACTTTCAAGAAAAACACGTTGTTTTTGTTCAGCTGGCAGAGTGGCCCTGTTTTTCTGTCACGGGTCACCTGCAGTGAGTTCTCAGGTTGAAACACTGGAACGAAACTTGATACCGCCTGTAACTTTATCTTTGCAAACGTGATTGCATTTGTTTGTTGTGTGAATTCCATGAAGGAAACATATTCTTCTGGTGTGCATTTGAATACCTGGATCAAAAGGCGACCAGCTTTCCGTTCCGACCCGTGTGCTGACCCGTGTTTTTGTGTGTCCTTCCCAGCCGCGGCAGCGTGCGCTCCCCCGAGCCTTCTGCAGGTGATGACCCGGACGAGGACGCCCGCCTGGAGGCGGAGCGCAAGTTGGAGGAGCTGAAGCGGCGTCGCGATGATGCGGAGAGCGAGGAGTTTGAGAGAATGAGGCATAAGCAGCAGGAGGCCGAAGCTGAGCTGGAGGAGCTGAAAAGGAAGAGGGAGGAGAGGAGAAAGGTGCTGGAAGAGGAGGAGAGGCAAAAGAAGCAGGAAGAGGCTGAAAGGAAAGCCAAAGAGGAGGTGGATGGGGTTTTTTTAAACTTAACTTTTAAGCTGTTTGTACTCTGTTTTATCGGATCTCTATGTCAATGTTTTGTTTACAAAAAAATCATGACGTTATAAAAGTCTGAGCTTCAGGCAAGTGGCCGGTTGACTCAAGTCTGAGTGTCATCTTACAATCACATTAGTGAAAACAGTGGAGGGAGACTGGAATGAGCATAATTATTGTGCGTGTGCAATGAAGTTGTGAACTAGTTGCCTTTCAAATTGAAGTTTCAAAGATGGGGACCAGGTCTCCGACCACCTGCAGTCACTTGTCGTCTTCAAAGCGACTTTGGTACATCAGCACAGCAATAAGAGATAGTTTGGTTGCTATCGGTCTGCTGTCACAGACAGTTTCTTGTGATAATTGGGCAATTAACTGTGATAAATGTGAAAAAATTCAAATCAATCCCTGGGCAACCACCAATTGTTCTTAGTTGCTAAGAGGTTGCTGTCCTGTTTTCTCTCTATTATGACTGAATTATCACACAATTCTGGTTTTCAGTCATCTTTTTTCTTCTTTAATATTCTTCTTTTGTTTTGGTTTTTTGCCCTTTCAACTTTGGATTAAGCCACATTTCTAAGCAAGTGGCTTATCCAAGTCTCCGATATATCCATGAAGCCATCCCTTTATCTGTAAACTTGAAAAAACTACACATCCCTGTACTGTATGTTTAGCTAGTTACAGGAGAAATTGCAGTTATCCTGTTTTGTAGCCCAAGAAAAGAAGCTCGTTTTTTAATTGGGATCTTGTTTGAATCCAGGTGAAACACCTGCTGAGATATTTGTAAGCTCCTGCACACACAGTGTTGTGTCTGTTCCCATTATTGTTATAATAAAAAAAGAGGGGGTGTAGTTAGGGATAGCAAGTTTCTAGAATGGCACAACTCTTATAAATGAGTCATTCTTGCACAATAACACGCAGTGTGCTTAAACCTCTGACTGGGCCAACAGCGAAAAATCGAAACCAAAAAACCCCAAAACAATAGAAAGAAGAATGGACTTTAATGGTTTATATTGCCTGCCCACACAGCTGTTGCAACAATCAAATTTCCAATGCAGACATCAGTGAGAACTCTAACAAAGTCAACACCATCACTGCAGTCTTTTACATTTTCTCATGCTCTGCACCACTTCCATGTTGATTCATCCCGTTGCACCTGTATGAGCAAAAACCCATGCATCACTCTCTCTCACACTTGCACCACTGTGACGTTATCTCGCCATACGTCTCCGTTATCGTGACTCAACCTATTTGGGCCCCGGCTTGTAACTCACATATGTCATTCCTCCATTTCCTCTTCTTACAACATCCTCGTCCTTGCGTATCTCAGACGCGATAACCTCTGCTTTCCCTCGTGTTCCCCCGCTGTACCGAAACGCGTCGCTCATTTTCGCTCACAGCCAGCTCGCGCCGAGGCCCCTACATTCTTACTATTACGCTGACTGGTCTTCTTTGTTGATCTTGGCTCCGAACGTGGCGGCCCATCTCTCGCTATCTGCCCCTGTTCTTCTCCTCTTGTGTGATGTTAATGAGGCCTTTTGGTTTGTAATTAAAAGATGGCCCAGAGATACAGAGAGACTAATTAACCAAGACAAGGCTGCCGGAGAGGGCTGATATACTGCCAAGCACCAGCCCTCTTCTGAATACTGTACAAATGATTCATACTTTTTTCTTTCTTTTTTTAACTCTTGATAGTCTGCTGTATCAGGCTTTTCAAAATGCCTTTTTTCTCCCGAGGCAGCCGATGGCTGTAAATAAGAATGTACTCAGAGTAATTGAATTCGCGACTGACCTGCTTCATTTGATAAAATAAGTAAATCAATTAGAAAGTGTCTGGGTCGGCTGCATTTTTGATCGTCAACTGCCAGTGACATTTTCTTTATCATGTGATAGCCTGTGGCAGCATAAGTACGTTTCCATTTAGTTAGAATCGATACAAGCAGCTAGCAGACACAAGCTACCATTACCGGGCAGGACTGCTGTAATTAAATTGACCAACGCGTTCCCTGTCACAACCACTCAGAAATGCCTGCCATCTCTTTCTCAGGAGGAGAAGAGGAAGATGAAAGAGGAGATCGAAAGGAGGAGAGCAGAGGCGGCTGAGAAGAGACAGAAGGTGGATGACACTATGGATGGAGAGGGCAAACCGTTTAAGTGTCTCAGCCCTCGAGGATCCTCTCTGAAGGTCAGTCCAACCATTTTTGACTTCTCACCTCAGGTTTTCCATTCTAGTACTGCGCATATGGAGTTAGGATAGAAGTAGAAGCAGCAATAGAAATCAAAATACAAAAATCAGTCGGCAAGCTGAACAGGCATCTGTAGCTGGCAGATTTTTTCAGCAGGGGCTAACAAGCCGATTAGGCAGAGACGAACTTTGTTTGTTGCATGAAAATGTGGTTCCTGGATGACTTTTATCCCAGTAAAGCCTGAACCATTAAATATTTGCCAGATTTTTTAACTGGATAGTTAACTTAACCTTCAAATTAAAAAAAAAAAATCATACATTTGCATTTGAGTTTTAATTTCTGTAATTTTTCCTACATCTGATATTTTTGTGCAAGTTATTGCTCACAGCAGTACTGCTTATGTCTTCTTATATACTGCAGGTTTTTTTTTTTTTTTTTAAATGTGTTAAATCCATCTGAGCTGTTTTAAAATCAGCATCTTAAAATGGGACTAAAATATTTGCACTTAATGGCTGAATAAATGACCTGTAAGGATAAGCTGAACTGCAGTAAAGCGCTTATTAGTTCTGGTTTTGCAAGTTTGATGATGTACACTCTAATCGTTCAAGGTAAATTAGTTTGTCCATTTGTAGTTTCAAACTGTATATTTTT